>VMDO01020394.1:0-37628 GCA_007922755.1 Pedetes capensis | reverse complement strand
AACTGTTTTTGTTTTATAGGTTCTTAAAGTGGAAGTATAGATCCAATTTTTAAAACTTTTATTAATCTCTAAGTAATTAAAATTATTTGTGGCCTCATCATATTCATTTTGACATATTGCATTTTAGTTATTCAGCATGAAATACTATTCTTATTCATCTATGGTTTCCCTTTTACCACAATTTATTTGTGACCGTGTTGCTTATTTCGAGTCACTTATCTTCTTTGTTATTGGTTCTGATTTAATTCAATTAAGGGTCACAAATCAAAGTAGTGTTATTACCAGCTTTTGTAAATTTCTGAGACTTGTTTTATGACCCAGCTTGTGATCTATATTGATAAATTGGGCAGGTGCTCTTGGTAAGAATGTACCTTCTGAGGTTGAATGTTGTATCTTTAAATGTGATAGATATCAATACAATGTTAGCTGTTGATTTATTATGAATGACTTTTATTATGTTGAAGTATGTTCTTTGTACGTGTAATTTGTGCAGTGTTTGTATCATGAATAGATACTGTATCTTAGCAAAGGAGTTTTCTGCTTAGTTGAGGTCATTGTATGTTTTTCTGCCCCTCGTTCTGTTGGTATGGTGTATTGTATTTTACTGATTTACATATATTGAGCCTTCCTTGTGTCCCTAGGAGGAGTCCCATTTGGTCATGGTAAATAATCTTTTTAATGTGCTATTGAATTTGATTTTCTAGTACTTTGTGGAGGAGTTTGCATCTATGTTGATCAAAGATATTGAACTGTAGCTGTCTTTTCAGATGTATCATTAATTTTCTTATATTCTTCACATTATCTTTAGGGCCTGGTAAAATATATTGCACATACTATGGACTCTATGGAGGAATTAATGAATGAAGAGTGTAATAATGTCAATGAATTTCTACAAAGAAATTCATTGTTTATTTTCATTTGTAGAATTCTTTGTAGAAATTCATTATTTATTTTCTTAACTATATTTTTGCTATCTTGATTGTGGCCAAGATAAAATTCTGGAGCTAATTATCTCTTTGGTTATAGATGCAGACAGAAATAAATTCAAAAGCAGAAAGAAAATGTTACTTTTTTGAAGGTAGTTACATCAAGATTTTGTCATCTTTATACTATGATTTCATAATATAGTTAGCAAATCATAATAATATAAATATTCAATTTGAATTTCAGTTAAGTAAGTTTTATCATACTGTCTGAAACTGAAATATTTGTGTCTACGTAAAATTCAAATTTAACTAGATATCCTGTATTTTAACTGCTCACACTATTCACATTGTAATTAACATGCTCATATCACTATTGTTGAAATTTCTAGGATTTACTTCATTGAACTGTCTTTTATATACAAAAAATTTTCTCTGAACCTCACTTCTGTGATGAGGATAATTTGCCTCTTTTTATTCTTCCTGTTTTTTAAGATGATAGTTAGCAAATTGGCATAATTAAATTATCTTGCATGTGAGTAATAGTGACAATATCCTAGAATTTGCATTTCTCATGTAAAATGTACACAAGGTACTAGTAGGCTTTGGAGTCAATGTTATAATCCAAATACATGATTCTCTTAACAAAAGTCTCAAACCAGACACAAAGATATCACAAAAGACCAAGTTTTGCTTTTTTTCTTTGCAACAACTCAGTACGATGATTACTAATGACATGTAGGTTTGGAGAAGCACCTTCTGTTGGGATTTTTAGCATGCACACTTTATGATTATTATATATATAATATTATAGTATATATAACATATTTCTGGAGTCCTAAAAATTTTAAATTATTACTTAAGTCTTGTGAAATTTAAAGTCACAGTAAAACCACCATAAAAATAGTCATAAATAGGCTTTAAAGACATAAAATTGTGTACTCTACCAATACTTCTCCCCAGATCAAATACTGCTTACTCTCCAACACTACTTTCCCATTTGAAAGTAAGTAGTAAATCAGGAAATCACATTGAACACACTGGAATTAAGAACAAATGAACTGGAGGTTCTGGTTAAGATGGCAAAAGATTGACAGCTATGCTTCAACTGGTGAAGAAAACTGTTAGGAAAACTCATGAAATTCTCTACCCAAAACAAAACAAAAAAGAGGAGAGCATCTTTATTAAAACCAAGAAGGAAAACTTGCTAAGCTGTTGTTGTTGTTAGGTGCCATCTAATAGGTGTCTGATTAATAGCAACCTTATGTACAACAGACAAGAGTATTTTATTGTCAATGCTTCTTTGCTATTCGTTGGGGTTTCAATGGTTGATTGTTTTTTCAGGAGTGGGTTGCTGGGTCCATCTCCCAAGCCTACAGCCCCTGGTATTCCCAGGAAGTCTCTCATCCAAGTACTAACCAGGCCTGACCCTGCTTGGATTCTGAAATCTAATGGGATCGGATGCCACAGTGGTATGGCTGCAGGCAATTTGCCAAATAGTGGAGATTAAAACAATGGAGAAGAGGAGGAAATGATAGGGCAACTCACCAGAACCCTTAACCCAGGGAAAACAACTGTGGAAGGTTTCAGCAGATATGGGGCACTTTGGGGGAGCGCACAACTGGCTAGAGATACTGCAAGACTCTCCTGGGAAGAGGTCAGGCTGTGTGTCCCCTGCAGGTTCTCAGATTCCAGGATATCCAGTTAATTTTTTTCTTTTTGAGGGGAGAGACTGGTGCTGCCCTGGCCTCTGTTGTCACTGGAACTCAAGGCAGGAGAAAGACTAAGGGGTGGCAAAAGATAGAGAAGTGCATTTAGGCATCTGCAGAGCCAGCCGGACCTGGGAGACAATCACTGCTTAGGCTGCGATTAATACCTGCACTGATCACATAGAGAAGCTGTGCTTGGGGGTGCTGGGAGCCTAAGAGACATTGTTCAGGCAGCAATGTGTTTTTACCATGATTATGCCTGTGACCCAGACAAGTGGCTCCTATGGGACTGGCAAGCCTAAGAGAAAAAATTCAGGCAGGGAAACGTTTAGGACCTAAGAGTGCCAGCCTGTGATGCAGAGAACTGACACTATGAGTATGGGAAACCTAAGAGACTTAGGCTACAGCCAGGTGTTTATGGGATCAGGGGCACCTGTGACACAGAGAAGGGGAACCACGGGTTTGGGGAGCCTAAGAGAGATGCTGCAGGGGGTTGCATTAATGGGAACTTCGAGGGTGGAGGATGCAGAAAAACAGATAGGACAGTGCTGACTGCAGAGGCTACAGTGAGAGCTAGGCACTGGATCCTGAGGCTGGGACTTTTAACTGCTGGTAGGACTGTAAATTAGTTTAGATACTTTGTAAATCAAAATGGAGATACCTTAGAAAACTAAGAATAGAACTCCCATATGACCCAGCTATACTAATCCTGAGAATATATCCATTGGGAGATAAACCATCGTAACGTAGAGACAGCTGCGTTTCCATATTTAATATAGCACTTTTCACAATTGCAAGGATATGGACCAACCCAAAATATCTATCAATAGAGAAATGAATGAAAAAATTGTGGTATATATACCCAATGGAATATTACTTGGCAATAAAACAGAATGTCATTTGCAGCAAAATGGATGGGACTGGAGAATATCATCTTAATTGAATAAACTCAGGCACAAAAAGATAAAAAGATAATACCATATGTTCTCACTCATATGGGGAGCTAAATCAAACTTAAAGAAAGAATATATATATATATACATATACACATATACACACATCCATATATATATACACATATATGTATGTGTGTATATGTATGTATATATATATGTGTATATATATATATATATATATATATATATATATATATTCAACCAGGCAATGGTGATTTAAAATTTTAGCAAAAACAGTTGTTTACACAGAATATAAAGAAACATTTGCAATTAGAGTGCAAAACCCAAGAAGATAGCTAAAAACTGTGGACAATTTTTAGAGAACCCTGTATTCATCACTTCTGAGATATCTTCTTGATGACTTTATACATTTCAATGACTTCCCTATAGTTTATTTCCGTATAACAAGTCAAATGTTAGAGCTGAAAGGAAATATGTTCCCTCTCTACCACCTTTGCCTATACTCAACACACTTGACATGTATAACCATCTTCTACAGGTAATCATGGGAGTGGTTCCCCAAAGCATAGAATTTTAGAATCTTGGTGAATGACTGGAAGACTACAGAGATATATGGGAAGTTTGATAAAGTCCTATAAGTAATTCTAATGTTCTTTTCTTTCTTTGAGAATATTATATCTAATATAAACTATTTTTATTTTAATGAACAACTGAGAATATATTTTGTCCAACATTACCTAGAGAATTAGGTGAGGAAGTAGAATTGGAAACCATGTCTCTCATTTTCTAATACAGTGCATTTTCTAATACATCATGTTTTATTATACGACTCATAATCTTATCATAGTGTTAGCTATGATTTATCACTTTGACACATAAGTACACATGAATTCTTTGAACATTTTTTGTTTTGTTTAATTTTTTAAGCCAACAGATTTTTCTCTATTATAAAACAGAGGGTTTGTAGGAGATTAATACTCAAATATGAATTTTCTGAGTAATTCCCAGATTGATGCTTCCTGACAAACTTAGAGGAGTCAATACGTTTTTACCACTTTTTTTTTTTCAGTACTGGGGGTTGAACCCAGGACCTTGCGCCTGCGTGCTCTGCAAGTGCTAGACCACTGAGCTGCACCCCCAGCCCTCCCCCCCCCCGTTTTTTTTTTTTTTGAGACAGGGTCTCACTAAATTTCTCAGTCTACCTCTGGTCTTGAACTTGCGATCCTCCTGCCTCCGCCTCCCAAGCCGCTGGGATTACAGGCGTGCGCCACCGCACCTGGTATTTTTATCAGTCTTTAAGCATATCTTGTCTTCTTTTATTACCTTAGAGTTTGGGAGATATTGTTAGAATGTTCAATAAAGGATGAACAATGTCAGAGATCTTGCCCTAATGCCTGATTCTGATTAACTCATTCTAGTTTACATTTCCATCCTGCGGTTTCACTAATTTCATAAGATCAGACATACTATATATAAGTAGGAGGACAATCTTAGAAGACGGCAGACAATGATGTCACACATCCCTTTTCTGGTAATAAAGACAAGTGGGTGAAAAGAGGCATTATTACACAGTGGTGCTCTGTCAGTGCTGTAGAGACTCATTTATTTATTTAAAAAATATGTTCATCAAGCACCCACTACATACTAACTATGTCCTAGGTTGTGGGGACACAGGAATAAATAAAAGTCTTTAGTCTCTTGGAGTTTATAGTCTGATTGGAAATTATAGTTTTCTAGCTTAATTGGTAAAGATTTTACACACAGACTAATTTATAACTATATGCATACGTACTCTGTATATTCTTGAATCTATCTGCACCCTTTCAACAGTTTTAGAGGGCTCCAAAATAAGATTGCAAGAGAGTTCTCCTATGTGAGTCCAGTCTGCACACACTTTTAATGTGCATCTGATTTTGTAGCTCTCTAAAATTGTTGAAAGGGTGCAGATTAATTTCGGAAATATATGGAACATGTGCCTACATATATGTGTGTTTGGTTGTAAGTTCTCATAAAAAAATTGAATGTAGAACAGAATTTTACGGGGTGTGTGTGTGTGTGCTATTCTAGCTAGTCGGGAAATCTCTCCCTGAACCAGTGACATTTAAGTAGAGACATAGATGAAGTGAAGGCACGGGCCAGGGTACTTTTGGAGAGAAGTTGCCCCTGAGTGAGAGGGAGAAATTACATTAGGTCAGTAGTGATTTCCACAGTCTTCTCTGGAAATATACCTCACTGGTTGTAAGTAAAAACTCCTCCAAAAATAGAACTGGTTCAGTACTTCTTTATGTTGCTTCTTTAACATTTTTCACACTTGTTAATGAAAGCACAGGTTGGCAGCAGAGATAAAAATGATTAGTAGGGCTATTAGGGAAATACAGAGGCTAACAACTATCTTGCTTGACAGACAGGAACAATGACTTCTTAAACGGCTTTAGGGACTAGGAGTGACCCCCCCAAAAAAGAAAAAAAAGCTTAAAGAAATGCCAACCTTAACACAGCTACACACAGTCTCTGACTTTACTATCTGTTTTCTGCTATCAAAGTCCTAAGAGAGTTTCCCATTTGGCTAAATTTTAAATGAGCACTAAACGCTTAAATGATAAAAATTAAATTGATTTATTTTTTCCTCTTAATTAGTAAGGTAGGTCTTATTTATTCAATATCTGTGAATAGAAATGAGAAATTTAGAACCACTTAGTGTACTGATACATTTTATACTGACAGGAAAGTAATTATTAGGCAAAGAGCATATTATGAAAAGTGCATAATAGAAATTTAAAAGTAATATGTAAGAATAATTCCTAAAATGTGTATCATGGGCTACTTTATTCTGGAACCACTCTTTATTTTTATGTGTGAATTTCATATAATCTAGGATATTTTGTTGCTAGGGAAAACTGTAATTTTTAAAAGAATGCACTCAAGAAGTAATTTAAAAAACATAAGAGTGTATCAGAATGCAAACATTACCAGTAATGATACAATATTTTGTGCATTACATTCATATCCTACTTGTTGGCTCCTATAGCAATTTATCTTTTCTAAAGAGTGATGCTATCATCTCAAATATTTCAAAGCAAATCCAATTTTTATTCTAAGAAAATAAGCTGCAGCCAAGCATGGTGGTGCATGCCTGTAATCTTGGGAGGTGACTTGGGAGGTGGAGGCAGGAGGATCATAGACCAGAGAGACCAGAGATAGTTTGCATAACTTAGCAGGACCCTGTCTTAAAAAGTGAAAAACTGGGCTGAGGGTGTAGCTCTGTGGTACAGCACTTGCAGAGCATGCAAGTGCGATATGCTGAGTTCAAGCCCTAGTACCTCAAAAAGAAAAAAAAAGAAAGGAAGGAAGAAAGAAAGAAAGAGAGGAAGAAAGAAAGAAGGAAAGAAAGGAAGGAAGGAAGGAAGGAAGGAAGGAAGGAAGGAAGGAAGAAAGAAAGAAAGAAAGAAAGAAAGAAAGAAAGAAAGAGAAGAAAATAAGCTGCAAAACTAAAAACTTTCAGGTTCCAAACAACAAGACTGTTTCCAAAAAATTTTTAATTTTTCACATTTAAAATTCTTTCTGAAATGTACAATGTTCAACTATTTCCTCTGACTCTTTGTCCTTCCAATGCCTGGTATCATCAAGTACCAGGACTATTCTCTTTCATATACAGACCACTATTATTCTTGCACTGGGTATAATCCATTGCAGTTTACAACAGCTTTAGCATGACTCCAAGCCACCTTCTTTGTTTCTTTCATGAACAGGCTTCTCAGGCTTCCCATTTGTTAAGGACTTTATGAATTACATTTTTTAATTTTTTACTTCACATCATCTTCCTGACATCATTCTTGGTGATTGCAATGAACCTGTAGACGATTTGTGCAACATCAAAAATTTCAGTTTCTGCACTCTTATCTCTAATCATTTTCATCCCCTCAGTCACATGGCCATATCCTAGAAATTTTTTCTCCCAGGACTTATCTACTCCTGGAATATTCAGTTCAACATCTCCATTTCTGTCCACATCTCTTCTTAGGCCGACTTTTCTCATTTAGTTCCTCCCACCTTGTCTTTTTTCACCTTCATGAGAATCACTAGTATTGAAATCTCTAAATTACCTCTTTCACGTGCCCCTGACTTCTTATTCATTCTTTTTTTTTGTATTTTTATGCATTCTTATTCAGTGTAGATGTCTTGGTTTATTACTTCATTCTCTTTTCAATATCTTCAAACTCACATTAGATTCTCCTTCCATCTCACCTGGTTGGCAAAACGTGCCTATGTCCATCAGTTATCCTTGTTGCAAATGGTGGAACTATTTCAGACTCATTAGAGAAGAAAGGAATTTACTAGAATACTTACTGGGCAGCTCACAAAATAGGTGAGTAGACAAGAGAACAAGGCTTGGGACAGATGTGAGCCCAAAGGTAGTTACAAAAGGCCCTTGAGTAGGGTTAGAGCACAACTAGATATGCACTGAGTTTCAGAAGAAAATGCGGACACCATGGGCACTGGGCTAGGAGGCAATTTTTTTTATGTTCTAGCAAAAAACTTACCTACAATTTCTACACATCCTAAAGACTTGAGTGGGGCTGAATTTAAAAGTAATGGACAAATTAACTTGGTGGAGAAAACATCATGAGGGCAACAGGATATAGGAAATGTGGTGTGGTTACTGCTTGCTCCTTTTAGCCAGATTTATGAGGGAAAATGGAGCAGCAGGTACAGCAAGAAGATCTAAAAGAAATGTGCACTTTAAAGAGAGAAAGAGCTGTGGCTTGTCAAAGGTTACTGTCCACACAGCTAGTTCAGGAAAAGAGGCTGTAATTGTTAAAGAAATAATCAGCTGTAAAGAAAAACTACATACTTTGTGCTGTGACCATAAAGATGGCCTGGAGGCACAAAAGGAGTTGGCCAGACAACTCCTTTCTAAGGTTCCAGGGTGTTAAAGGAGTGTCTGAAGAGTGAATGCCTCCAGGATGTTCTGCTGGAAAGGGACCAGCTAGGAAAATGGCTTCTCAGCCTGGACATACAGATGTGACCACTGCAGCTATGGTTCCAAAGGGTAAAGCTACCTCTTGAGTTAGCAGCAACCGTTGGTTATATCCATGTAGTGCTGGGTTTCCAGGCATGAAGATTGTGAGAGTTAAGGGGTTATAAAGGCTGCCACTAAGTTTTCAGGAGGTAGCCTGGAAGGCCAGGCATTGTATACTAGGGTCAGGTGCCTGAAGGGAAGCCCCTGAAGGGTTGATTCATGAAGCTATGAAGGTGCAGCCTAAGTAATAATGGAACCTCCAGCATGTTGAAACCGCCAGTACTGTGAAATAGCTGCCAAGGAAAGCTGCTACCAAGAAAGGAGCCAGCCTATGATGGCTATGCACACTGAAAATGGCGGGGCCACAGGGATGGAGCTGCACAAGCCTATCCAAGGGCAGATGATGCCAAATTCCAGATGATGTCCTGAGGGCCAGGTGCCAGATCTGAACTAAAAGGATGTGTGTGTCCAATGGGATATTGGTCTTGATATGGACTGATCTTTCCTCTTTCTGTGTTCCTATTACTTTATATTGGAGGAATGTAACCTATTTTTGGTTTTGCAGAGGCTCACAGCTACGTTTGCTTTGCACCTTATTGGTGATTTTGGACTTGGACTTTGGCAAGTGGTTGAGACTATTTAAGACTTTGGGGCCTCTTGAAGTTGCAATGAGTACATTTTGCATTATGAGATGGCTATACCCTTTGGGAGCCAGGAGTGGGGTGTTATGGTTTGATCTAAATGTCCCCAAAAGACCACATGTGGAATGCTGGGTGCTGTTTTCCTGGGAGGTTATGGAATTTTGGGAGGTGGGATTCTAGTTTTGCAGAAGTAGCTCCCTTGAAGATGGCCTTGGGAGTTTTATGTTGAACTTGCTGTTCCAGTAAGCTCTCTCTGCCTCCAAATTGCAAAGATGTAAGGTCATCTGCTATGGGCCCTGCTCCATGATGCTGCCATACCTGCCCTGCCACCATTATGAACCAATCATCTAATTTGTCACCTAATAAATATTTGCTTCCATAAAGTTGCTTCAGTCTATTTCTCTGCAGTAGTAATGATAAGCTGACTAATACACTCCTCCATGACCTAAAACTTCCCATTTGGTCCTACCTCTTTTTGTCTTATTTAAGACAGGGTCTCACTATATAGTTTAGAATGCTCTTAAACTCACTATGTAGCCCAGATTGGCTTCAAGCTTGTGATCCTCCTGGTCCAGCTCCCTCACCCCCAACCAGTGCTGGGATTCTAGGCATGTACCACCATGCCCAGCTTCTAGGCCTCACATCTGATGGGTTACCACTATCTTCCAATAGCACCAAGTTGAGGGCTAAGCCTTTAACATGTATTCCTCTGGGGAACACAACATATCCAAACTGCAGCAATCAACTTATAATTACAATGCCAACATAATAAACAAACTTCCCAAATCTCTGGTTGGGAAGGAGTATCACCCCAGACTTAGTTTACCTGAATGGAGTTGAGAAACTTTCAGACATTTTCTTGCCAACAAAAAGAGGTCCTCTTCTTGGTTCTCAGGAGACTGTCTTCTTCTTTCTTGAATCTCTTCTAATATTCTCATCAAATGCAATTGCCTATTAAGGAGGTGCTTAATCTCCTCACCTTGTATTAATTTCCTATTGCTACCATAGAATACTATTTTAAAATTTGTGTTTTAAAAGATCAAGCATATGTCATTTAACTGTTTTCCAGGTTAGGTGTTCAACATTGTCTCAATGGGCTAAAACTCACTGTTAGCAAGGCTATATTCCCTTCTGGAGTTTCTAAGAGAGAAATCATTTCCTTTTCTTTTTTATAGGACTGCTTGTATTTCATCTCATGATTCTTTGCTTTCAACTTCAAAACTAGCAATGGGAGTCACATTCTTTCAAATCACATTATATTAAACTTCCTTCCCTTCACCTTCCTTTTCCACTTTAAGGATCCTTATGATTTCATTTAACTTCTTGGAATAATCAAGAGTAGTCATTTCAAGGTCCTTAATTGTATCTTCAGAATTGTTTTTGGCATGTAAGATAACATAGTCACAAGTTCTGGCACTTAGAACATGGACATCACGGGGGAAGGTGTTATTTTCCCTTACACATACCTCACACACCCACGGGACTCATAACTATGGTCATTTGTCATGATGCTCCAGAATAATCACTACAAAATCTGAGCAGGAAGGAAATTGCTAACTCACCAGAGGAGTTGTACCATTTTTCTCATATCTATTATAGATAACTGAAAAATAGATATGAGTATATTCAAAGGTTGTTATCCCAAGATGGACAAGTATATTAGACAAATTTTTTAATGATTAGAATTACCAGATATTTTATAATTTACATGTTAACATGTGCAGTTAGAAATAGTTTTAATAATTTACCAGTGATTAAAACTTTGATTAAAGGAAATTGATATGCTAAAACTTCCCTAGCATAATATGAAGTAAGGAATTCAAATCTTAAGGAAATGAGATACTGGAAAATTTGTCATGTCTGGCCCGTGCATTCCTCATCTGTTATAGTTTGAATTCAAAATGTCCCCTAAAGGTCCTATGTTTGAATGTTTGGTCCTCATCTGGTGGTGCTATCTTGGAACTTTGTGGAATTTGAAAAGTGGGACCCAGCTTGCAGAAGTAGGTTACTGGGGGCCAGCCTTTGTGGGTTTCAACTGAGACTCCTGGTTCCAGTAAGTTCTCTGTCTGCTCCTGCCACCATAATGTGAGATTCTCTGCCCGAGGCTACCACTGCCTCCCCTGCCACCATGCCTCCCCACTCATATGGACTATGATCCTCTAATCTGTGAGTACTCAGTAAATAATTCCTCCCATAAGTTTGTTTTGGTCAGTTTTTCTTCCACAGCAATATTCCAGCTGACTAATACACAATTTAAACATATTCCAAGGAGGCCCAGGGGATGTAACTAAGGAATTGAGCTCCAGTGTCCTTGACAACAATGTGGTACTGTATTATGTATGGTCAGTGATGACCGTAAAAGATGCTACAACTGTAATAGGTTCCCCAGACTTCAGCATGGATAATGGGATTCAAGAGCAACAGAAGCTTAATGACTCTGTTTTAATAAGACCAAAGACAAGGCAGGTAGATTTACCATAATAGGCAGTACAAATGAAGCATTAATCTAAGTATTTTAACTCACAAGTATCTGTGGAGAACACTATTTTTGAAAAATGTATGTGTACCACAGGTTCATCTAACACATTATTAGTGAAGCAAACAAGATAGTAAAGCAGATTAAAAAAACCCTATAGGGTAGAAATAATTGCTTATAACCATGGAAAGAAAGAATTCTAGATTAAGATATCTAAATAGCATGTAAAAATTCAATGCCTTACAAGGCATGCAACATTCTCTATGAGATAGAAATTCTTTATATATCTATAGGACAAAATCTGCATGAGTGTAGAAACAGAATCACCTGCATAACTGTCAGTTTTCTTATACCTACCTGCACAGTGTAAAATACTATAATCAAAGATACGTCTTCCTAGGGGTTAGATAATCCCTTTCAGACAATACTCAAAGATAAGCCTCTTAGACAATATTCTAGAATGTCATTGGGAGGACATGAAGTCCTCCATTTGCCTGTTTGCAAGTTTTGTACTTTTGTTGATGTCTTAACAGTCTCTCCCTTATAAACAGAAATAAATGTTCTTTACCCTTGACTGCAGAAAACCACTGATGTTTTATGTTGCTATAAATTAGATTTGTCCTTTTAGAGATTCCAGAAATGAATCATGTAGAATGTAGTCTTTTGGTTCTAAATCTTTTACTTAGCACAATATTGGTGGAGTGAAAGTATTTTAGTTACTATCAGTACTTAATTTTTTTGTTGTGTTTAGTTGTATTCTATTGTACAGATATAGTTTGATTTTTTGTTTACCCACTTTTTGGATCTTTTCAGCTTTTCATGACTTTCGAGTTTTTAATTATTTTGAATGAAACTTCTCAGGATCTTCATATATATATGTATATGTATATAATGTTATATCTGTATATCTATATATAGATATCAAGTATGTGTGTACAAGTCTTATGTGAAGACATATTTTCATTTAGACAGTGTAAATAACTCTAAGTAGAATTAATGCATTGTATGATGTTATGATTTTAAACTAAAATGTCCCCCAAAGATCATGTGTTTGAGTATTTGGTCCCTACCTGGTGATGCTTTCCTGAGAGACTATGGAACTTTGGGAGGTGAGGCCTAGATTTCAGAGATAGTTCACTGGTGGTGGGTATTTGAGGGTTTTACCCCGACCCCCACTTCCGGTTAGTCATTCTGTGCATCCTCATGTCATGGTGTGAGGAGGTCCTCTGCCACAGGCTGCCATGCTTGCCCTACCTCTGTGGACCCCAATAAACCTATTCTTCTTCAAGTTTTTATGCCAAGTATTTTGCTACAGAGATCTACAAGCTGACTAACATATATAGATATCTATAGATATATAGATATATGTATTTACCTTTATAAGAAACCGCCAATGATTTTTTTTTTTTTCTGCTCTACTGGGGGTTGAACCCAGGGCCTTGTGCTTGCAAGCTCCGCAAGCACTGGACCACTGAGCCGTACCCCCAACCCCCAAGGCAGGGTCTCGCTAAATTACATAGACAGCCTCTGGTCTCTAACTTGCGATCCTCCTGCCTCCACCTCTGGAGCAGCTGGGATTACAGGCGTGTGTCACCGTGCCTGGCCCAATGAGTTTTTCAAAGTGGTTTTACCATTTTAGATTCCTTCTATAGTGTATGAGAATAAGAGAAATTCTTCATCTCACCAACAGTTGATATTGTTATTCCTCTTTAACAAGCCAAATTGAATTCCTGATATGATTGCTACTTTTCTTTTTTTCCATTTTCATTTTCCCATTATCTTTGTGTATACTGGTAGAATTGCTTTGTCAAACATCACTGATATTATCTGTTTTTTCTAACTTCCAGAAGGATATTTATAGCTTTTTTCCTTCCTTCCTTCCTTCTTTCCTCTCTCCTTCCCTTCCTCCCTCCCTCCCTCTCTTCCTCCCTTCCTTCCTCCCTCCTTTACTTATTCCCTCTCATTTATTTATTTTTGCCTATTTATCATATCATGGTAATTTGAACTCAGGAAATCATTTGGGAAGTGTATTTTTATGAGAGAATTTTTTCTATCACTGATGTTTTCCTTTATTTTATTAATGTAAGTGATAGAAGTCAATAGTACGTACTTTTATGGTAAAGTAAATTGAATATAAATTTAATTTCTTTAGTAAATCTTTCTGAGTACACTTTGGTTGTTTTACACTTGGTATTTTTCTACTTCATCAAAGTTGTCAAATTTATACCATAGTGTATTGTGTGGTCATTGTATATTCTAGTCTCCTTTTTTCCTTTTTCTTTTTTCTTACAGTATTTTGAGGTTAAACTTTAGGACTCACTCATGCTAGGGAAGTGCTCCACCACTAAGCTACATCTGCAACCCACTTTTTATTTTTGGTTTTGAGAGAGGGTCTTTCTAATTTACTCAAGCTGCCTCTGGCCTCAAACTCATGATCCTCCTGTCTCACCTTCCCAAGTCACTAGGATTACAGGCATGCACCCTGGTGTCCCACCTTCTATTCTTCTTTTAATGTCTGAATTACTTCCTTTGATGACTTCATTCCTGATATCCCTAATTTGGGACACAATGTCAGCTAAGTGTCTAAGATCTCCTGAGGTGAAACATAAATTGGGGAAAATTGAGAATGGACAATAGAAGAGGGAATGATGGGTATCTGTTGTGACTCTCATAGTCTCTAGATAAACATCAGCCATTATTCTTCCCACTAACCTGCCTTCTGTAACTTTCTCAGAAAGAGGACTTCCAGGATTTCTGGAGGTTCTGGTCCTCAAATCTGTATAGAGAATTAGATTTGTGTATGTGTAGCAGTGGATCATCACAGTTGTAAAATGGAGCACTCAGATTCACAGTGGCAGGGGGTGTTGCTGATTGATGGTTTTAGATGTTGCTTTTTGAATTAACTGTGTTTACACACTGGACACATCTTTCATAGTTGTCCTCAATCAAGGCATGAGAACATCATGGAACCTATTGAAAGCTTTGTTTTTCCTTTAAGGCATGGGACTTCTTGGATAGCTGATTTGGGCACAATTAATCCCCAGTAGCCTGGTTGAAATTTTTGTAGAATTGTTCTCAGTGTCTTCATATCCAGCATTTCTTCCTTTTCAGGGTTCAGATCAACTTTCAGTGAGAAGACTCCCCTTATATCTTCTGAAGTTCTCCTTATTTCCTCACATGCACTTCTCATAATGTGTCTTTCGCATATGCAATCCTGTTATGATATTTGCTTCTTGGGCTAGAGCTCAAATTAATTGATGCAGGTAATTGTTCATCTCAATGCTTCTGCATAGTCTCTTTGATTTTTGTCTTTAGCCAAACAGTCAAAGATATCACCATGTGTTGTTCTGGAAATATTTTTCTGTGTAAAATTCTAGAACTCCACTGTGAACCTTCTAGAACTTTTTCATTCATTGAAACAATTATGTTCTATTTAATATGCTTTTCATGAATTGAGCTCTGGACTGTGCCTCAGACATAAATATAGGGCAGTGTATGACTCACTTGTTTGTTTCTTGTCTCTCAGTTGCTTCACATAATTTTGTCCAGATTTTTAGTTGTTTATGGTGAAAGAGCCCACTGGCTATTGTTACTCCATCTTGGAAATGGAACTCCCAAAAACTGTTTTGAGTTATGGTATGAGATAAGAATTTAACTTCTCCTATGTTTAAATAGTGAATGAAACTGTAAAAATGCCATTTTAAATCTTTGTTCATTGATTTGAAACCTCAACTTTATCATAAAGAAAAGTACCAAGTATTCATACACCTATTTCTGGAGTTACTGTCATCTTTCAATTCATATGTTTGATTGCACTTGAGGAAGCTTCTGATAGTTTAATAGCAGGTTGAAAGTATTTTAGAAACTTTTAGTGCAATCCCCTCTAATTAGCTTTCTTTTTCAGTAATTATGTATGATATGATAAAAATGGGAATTTAAGACTTTGTATATATCTATTTTTAATGTGTCATTAATCCACAAGAGCTTTCTTTTTTCCTTTACATATATAATTTAGCTCAATTTGGTAAACTGCAGGATATTCTGAAATTAGTTGTTTCATAGTTTTCCCAAGTTGATGAAAGAAAATGGATGTGTCTGAGTAAGTCATTCCATATTAGAAATTTTATTTTCTCCACACTATATTGTAAATGGCCTGCAGGCATCCTACTGTTAAATCTGATCCCATAAGATCTCAGAAGCTAAGCAGGGTCAGGCCTGGTTAGTACTTGGATGTGAGACCATTTGGAAACACCAGGTGCTGTAGGCTTTGGAGAAGGACTCGGCAACCCATGCTCAAAAAACAATCAGCCATTGAAAACTCTATGAATAGCAGAGAAGCACTAAAATAGTGTTTCACCTGTTGTACATAGGGTTGCTATAAGTTGGACACCAACTCAATGGCACCTAACAGCAACAACAAATATTGTAAATGAATGTATAGACTTCTATCTTTAAGCAATTAGAGAGACAACTGGTACAATTCAATATAATATCATTAATTTTTAACTCATAGAAGTATAATGCAGGTTAAAAATAATCTACATAGGAGTTAAGAATTTGATTTAACATAACAATAAAAGTATATGTGTGAGATTGACTTATTGAAAATATTCAACTGAGTGAAGTAAATAAAACAAAGGTTCAATAGAAACATGAACTTTTGAAACTGAATGTTGTGATATATTTTATAGATATATGAAAAATTTATGCATGGAAGTTACAGTTGAAATTAAGTTTATGGTAACAAATATAAATATTCAAAGCCTTATATGAAACCTGGAAGCATATATGAAAGAAGAAATCACTCATTTAACTTTAAAGGTGTCCATTTAATTTTTCTCATTCATTAGTTTATTCAATGAACAAACATTTATTGAGGTGAACACCTGAAGTATATTGCTATGCCTTGAGGATGTAAAGTTATGTTGTTGTTGTTGTTGTTAGGTGCCATCGAGTCGGTATCCAACTCATAGCAACCCTGTGTACCCAACAGGTGAAACACTATTGTCAGTGCTTCTCTGCTGTTCATAGGGTTCTCAATGGCAGATTGATTTTTGGGAGTGGGTTGCCAGGTCTGTCTCCCAAGCCTACAGCTTCTGGTGTTCCCAGGTGGTCTCCCATCCAGGTACTAACCAGGCCCGACCCTGCTTAGCTTCCGAGATCTGATGGGATCGGATGCCACAGGGCTACAGCTAAAGCTATGTAATGCATTTTTTAAAATTTCAATGAAGTCACATACTCAAAAAGATCAAAATTCATTTTGATACAATGTTGAAAGTGAAAATAAGAACAAATAGTAAATAAGATAAAAAATAAATTCATTGTCAATTTTATAAACTCATAAAACTTATCATGTTAATAGTAACCAAGATATCATGTATATTTCCCTAATATCAATATTTACCAGCTTTAAAAATAGTGCCAGCAGCTGTACCACTGCGACATCCGATCCTGTCAGATCTCAGAAGCTAAGCAGGATCAAGCCTGGTTAGTAGTTGGATGAGAGACCACCTGGGAACACCATGGGCTGTAGGCTTGGGAGAAAGACCCAACCACCCACTCAAAAAATAATCAGCCATTAAAAAACCTATGAATAGCAGAGAAGCACTGACAATAGTGTTCCGTCTGTTGTACATAGGGTTGCTATGAGTTGGACACCAACTCGAGGGCACCTAACAACAACAGAAATAGTACTTTAGCCAGACATGATGGTACACACCTGTAATCTCAGTGACTTGGAAGGCTGAGGCAGGAGGATCACAAGTCTGAGCCAGAGACATCCTGCCTTAACTTAATGAAAATCTGTCTCAAAATAAAAAGTTAAAAAAAAAAAAAAAGGGGGCCAAGGGTGCAACTCAATAAGAAAGCACCTATAGAGTATGTGCTAGGCCCAGGCTTTAATCCCTGAGTACCAAAAAATAAGCACTTTATTATATTTACATATTTTATTTGCATATAGCCAAATTTAGTTTTCTGCATTGAAAATAGCATCATTTTGGTCTTTGAGACTCCTACAGATTGGGGCACTGGAGTTACCATGATTAGAAACAGTGAATCCTTTTCAAAAGTTTCTATAGTTAGAGGTTATCAACTTGTGAGATCCTCAAAGGAAAGTTAAAAGGGAGTATAAGTGTGGCAAGATGAATTTGGCTGCCAGACTGGTTTCTGAGCATAATTAAAGCATCCTTGTATACTTCAGAAAAATAAGAACTCTAGTGCATTAATGGAAAAGAGATTATTTCTTATTTACACATATACGAGAGGGATGCATGACTCAAAATTAAATATCCCTACATATTTTCAACCACAGGTTATTAAGGCTTGGGAATAATGAGTATTATTTAGCTAAATATTCCTTCCAAACTGAAGATGCTTAAGTAACACAATTATATGCTGCACTTCTTGTAAGAAGTGAATACAGGCAGCAGAACTGAGAGCTTTTCCCCTACTAAACTAATTTGAGGATAGAAAAGACTGATATTGATGTTATTTTTACTTTTTGCTATTTCAAAGCAGAATGGGTTGCTGTCAAGGAAAAAAGACAACACTCTAACAATCATGTGTTAAAAATTCTCTCATAGAAGTTAGTTGAATTAATTTGTCTAACTTAAAAAACTACCAACAAATACAATGAAAGGAAATATTTTTTACTCAAATTTCCATTTTGAAAAAATCATAGATTTAATTGTAGTGGCAAAAACAGTACACAGAAGGTTCATATGTGGATTATCTAGTTTCTGCTAGTGGTAGCATCTTATGCAGTGCATTATCCAAGTCAGAATATTGATATTGGCAAATTGCAATTAAATTTCTCAGTTATTATAAACAAACTAACAACCTTACTCAAAATGAAATACATAATGTGAATGCTTCTGAAGCTATTAAAAATTAAATTTGTGATTTAAAAACTTCCAAAAACTAATTTCAGTGAAGAATTTTACTAAGTGCATAAAGAATTAAAGTCAACTGTTCACATTTTCTAAAAAATAAGATATACTTCATCACATATTATTTTGAGGCCACCATTATCATGATCCAAAAAACAGATGAAGATTTTATAAAAACCAAAAACTAAAAACTATTATTCCTTAGGAATACAGATGCAAAATTTTTCAATAAAATATTATCAAATTGAATCTAACAATATATTTAAAAATTATGGACCACGAGGAAGTGAGTTTTATTGTCCATATGAAAATCTAGTTCACCTCTTAAAAATTTATCAATGTAGTAACCATCTTAAGAGATTGTTGTTTTTAGGTGGCCTCGAGTTGGCGTCTGACTCATAGCAACCCTGTGCAAAATACCAACCCTGTGCAAAACACTATTGTTAGTGCTTTTCTGCTATTCATAGGGTTTACAAAGGTGGGTTTATTTTAGGGAGAGAGTTGTGGGTCCTTCTCCCAAGGCTACAGCACATGTTCCCAGGCTTTCTTCCATCCAAGTACTAACTAGGCCTGATGCTGCTTAGGTTCAGAGATTTGACAGGATCAGATGCCACAGTAGTACTGTGATTATACGTGAGTATATCAATTGAAGCAGAAAATATTTGACAAAATATAACTTCATTCCTAATTAAAAACCTTTCAGATAATGTTATAAAAGGAAACTTCCATAGCTAACATTATCTTCAACACTGAATATTTTGGAAACAAAGCCAGGATATAAACTCTCACCATTCTTATGTAACTACTGCTGGAAGACTGATAGTTAAATACGGCAAGAAAATAAGATTAAAAGCATGCATATTGAAAAGGTAAAAATAAAATTGTGTCTATTTTAAGATAGAATGATTTTCTAGATAGAAAACCACAAGAGACAACAAGGAAGCTCTCAAAATTTCCTAGAATTTCAATGTGGTTTCAGCAAGTTCATAGAATACAATGTCAAAACACAAATTAGTTGTCTCCTTTTTCTCTTTTTTATTTCTTTGTTTCTTTTCTCATTACTGAGGAGTTGAACAAAGGGCTTCATGCACAATAGGTGAGTACCCTACCAATTCTGTTTCTTTATACCAACAGTAAACTATTAGAAACCAAAATTTAAGACACAATATTATTTATAATCACTTCAAAATACTATGCAACCATCCAATAAAACATGGATGGTATCTATTTGTTAAAAACTACAAAAACATAGTGAAAGAAATTAAGAGGTTCTAAATATATAGAACATGGAATGTATGTAGTATGAATCTAGGAAAATTAGAAGTCATTAAAAAAGAATTGGAGTGCATAAACATTGATATCCTAGGTATTAGTGAGCTAAAATGGACTGGCATGGACCATTTTGAGTCAGATAATCATATGGTCTACTGTGCTGGGCATGACAAACTAAAGAGAATGGGGTTGCATTCATCATCAAAAAAGACATTTCAAGATCTTTCATGAAATACAATGTTGTCAGTGATAGAATAATATCCATACACCTACAAGGAAGGCCAGTTAATATGACTATTATTCAAATTTATGCACCCACCTCTAAGGCCACAAATGAACAAAGGGAAGTTTTCTACCAGCTTCTGCAATCTCCAATAGTTGGAACAGGCAATCAGAATGTACTGACAATCACTGGTGACTGGAATGCAAAGGTTGGAAACAAAGAAGAAGGTTCAGTAGTTGCAAAATATGGTCTTGGTGACAGAAATGATGTGGGAGATTACATGATAGAATTTTGTCAGACCAATGACCTTTTCATTGCAAATACATTTTTTCAACAACATAAACAGCAATTATACACATGGATTTAACCAGATGGAAAATACAGGAATCAAACTGACTATATATCTGGAAATAGACAATGGAAAAGCTCTATATTAAATGTCAAAAGAAGACCAGGTTCTTATTGTGGATCAGACCATCAACTTCTCATATGCAAGTTCAAACTGAAGCTGAAGGAAAGTAGAACAAGTTTTCGAGAGCCAAGGTATGAACTTGAGCATATGCCACCTGAGTTCAGAGACCACCTCAAGAATAGGTTTAATGCATTAGACACAAATGATAGAAGATCAGACAAATTGTGGCATGACATAAAAGATATCATTCAAGAAGAAATCAAAATGTTATTAAAAAGACAAGAAAAAAAGAAAAGACCAAATTACATGTCAAAACAGATGCTGGATCTTGCCCTTGAAAGTCAAGCAGCTAAAGTAAAAGGAAGACACAATGAAGTTAAGGATCTAAACAGAGGATTTCAAAAGGCAGCTCAGGAAGACAAAAACAAATATTATAATGACATGTGCAAAGACCTGGAGGCAGAAAATCAAGAGGGAAGGACATGTTCTGTGTTTTTCAAGCTTAAGGAAGTGAAGAAAAAATTCAAGCTTCAAGTGACAATAGTGAAAGATTCTACAGGGAAAATATTAAATGATGCAGGAAACATCAATAGAAGATGGAAGGAATACACAGAGTCATTATACAAGAAAGAATTGGTAGATGACCAACCATTTCAAGAGGTTGCATATGAAGAGGAACCAATGGTATTGAAGGGTGAAGTGGAAGCTGCCTTGAAAGAACTGACAAAACACAAGTCTCCAGGAATTGATGGGATACCAATGGAGATGTTTCAAGAAACAGATGTAGCACTGTTTATGCCAACAGATTTGGAAAATAGCTACTTGGCCAACTGACTGGAAGAGAGCCATATCTGTGCCTATTCCCAAAAAAGGGGATCCAATTGAATGTGAAAACTATTGGGCAATATCATTAATATCACATACAAGCAAAATTCTACTAAAGATCATTCAAAAGTGACTGCAGCAGTATATAGATAGGGAATTACCAGAAAATCAAGTGGGATTCAGAAGAGGGCGGGGAACCAGGGACATCATTGCTGATGTCAGGTAGATATTAGCTGAAAGCAGAGAATGACAGAAAATGTCTACCTATGTTTTATTGACAATGCAAAGGCAATTGACTGTGTGGATCATCAGAAATTATGGCTAACACTTTGGAACATGGGAATACCAGAGCACCAAATTGTGCCCATGAGGAATCTGTACGTAAACCAGGAGGCAGTTGTTTGACTAGAACAAGGAAAAACAGCCTGGTTTAAAGTTGAGAAAGGTGTCCGTCAGGGCTGTATACTTTCACCATATCTCTTCAATTTATATGCTGAGCAAATAATCCGAGAAGCTGGACTTTATGAGGAAGAACACGGCATCAGGATTGGAGGAAGACTCCCTAACAACCTGCATTATGCAGATGACACAACTCTGCTTGCTCAAAGTGAAGAGGATTTAAAACGTTTACTGATGAAGATCAAAGATCATAGCCTTCAATATTGGTTGGGACTAAACATCAACAAAACAAAAATCCTTACAACTGGGTCAGTATGCAACTTCACAATAAATGGAGAAAAGCTTGGATTTGTTGAAGATTTGCTCTGCTTGGCTCTATAATCAACACCCTTGGAAGTAGCAGTTAATAAATCAAAAGACACATTGCTCTAGGAAAAGCTGTGGCAAAAGATCTGTTTAGAGTATTGAAAAGTAAACATGTCACATTGAAGATGAATGTCTGTCTGACTCCTGCCATGGTATTTTCAGTTGCATTATATGGTTGTGAAAGCTGGACATTGAATAAGGGAGACAGGAAAAGAATTGATGCTTTTGAATTATGGTGCTAGAGACGTCTATTGAATATACCATGGACTCCCAAAAGAACCAACAGATCTGTCCTAGAAGAAGTGCAACCAGAGTGCTCCTTGGAAGCAGGAATGGCCAGAATGCATCTTACATATTTCAGGCAAGTAGTCAGGAGAGGTCAATCCCTAGATAAAGACATCATGTTTGGGAGAGTGGAAAGAGGAAAACTCTCCACCAGATGGATTGACACAGTGTCTGCAACAATGGGCTTAAACATAAATAAGACCCTGTGCCTGGCACAGAATTGGGAAGTGTTTTGATCTGCTGTACATAGGGTTGCTATGAGTCGGACTTGACTCAACAGCACCTAACAACAATGATAAATATATAGAAACCTGCAGCTGTACCACCCGGCATTCAATCCCTTCAGATTTCAGAAGCTGAGCAGGGTGGGGCCTGGTTAGTACTTGGATATAAAACCACCTGGGAACACCAGGTGCTCTGGGCTTAGAAGAAGGACCCAGCAGCCCACTTCCCAAAAAACAATCAACCATTGTAAACCCTTCAATAGTAGAGAAGCACTGACATAGTGGCAGTATGGCACAGTGTTGGGTAGTGTTCCATAAGGCTGGGGTTTTGCTCAGTTGGTAGAGTGCTGCTCCACATTCTCTGAGGGCCTGGGTTTGATCCCTAGCACCAGGAAAAGGACATGGAAATCCACTCCCAAAGCAATCCCAAAACAATTACCATTGAAAAATTCCATGAGGGTTACTGAGTCAGACTCAACTTGATGGCACTTAACAACAACAACAAATACATAGAAAGACAAACTATGTTCATGGATTCTGATGGTCAATGGTCAGCATAATAAAGATGTCCATTCTCTTTAAATTGATCCATAGGTTAAACTAAATTCTAGTCAAATTCCCAATGAAATGTTTTGTAGGCATAAACAAGTATATCTTAAAATGAATATAGACAGACAAAATAACTATAATAGCTCCAACAAACAATTTTCAGAAAGAAGAATAAACCTAGTGGAATCACACTATCAATTATAGAACAGTGTGGTATTGGCAGCAAGATAGATATGCTGGTCAATGTAACAAAATGGAGAAATAGACATAAACAAATGTGCTCAATTAATTTATGTCAATGCCAGTAAAGCAATTCAATAGAGAAAGAATAATATTTTCAGCCAGTGCTCTGTGAATACTTGAACATCAATATAACAACAACAAAATAAAGGCCCTTTCCAGGTTTGCTCAAAATAGATCTAGAAACATTCTTTAGAAGAGAATATAGTAGAAAACCTTCATGAGGTAGGGTTAGGCAAAAGACTTCTTGGCTAAAACACCAACACATGTGCCATAAGAGGAAAAGATAAACTAGACTTCATAAAAATTGAAAATGTTTGCTGTGCAAAGACTCTTAGAAGGATAAAATAAAAGCAATTAAATGAGCAAAATATTTTCAAATCACATGTATAAAAAAATTTGATTCTAGAATGTAAGCATGTAACACAATGGTAAGAATAAAAATGTAATCTAATTAGAAAATAGGCAAAAATGTTGAGCAGACACTTCACCCATAGAGGTAAGCAAATGGTGAACACATGAAAGGTGTTCAACACCACTCACTAGCTATTAGAGGAGTATAAATTCAAAACCTCAATGAGCTGTCACTACATACCTACTGTTGTTGTTGTTGTTAGGTGCCATTGAATCGAATCTGACTCATAGCGACCCTCATAGGGTTTTCAATGGATGACTGTTTCAGGATTAATTTAGGAGTGGGTTGCCATGTCCTTCTCCCATTTTGCAGTGCTGGAAATCGAACCTGGGACCTTAGAGACTGCAGAACAGCACTCTACCAACTGAGCTAAATCCCAGCACACACACCTACTAGAATGGATAAAATAAAAAATGTGAATAATACCCCATGTGTCAAGTGTATTGAAAAATAGAATGTTTCATATTCTGGTGGGAATGTAAAATGATATCGACACTGTGGAATTTGGTCTCATATTTTTAAAAAATGAATCATACACTTATGCAATCTGCTTATCACAGTCTTGTTTATCCTAGAAACGTGAAAATTTATGTTTATACAAAAATCTGTGCCCAAATATTCATAGTGTCTTTATTTGTTATAGCTATAATCTACAGTCTACCCAAATGTCTTTTAGTAGGTTTGAGTAGATACACAGTGGTACATCAATACAGTAGAATACTACTCTGCAATAAAAATCAATAACCTTGATATACACAGCAACTGCCACTGAATTTTAAAAGCCAGACTCAAAAAGGTATATGCTGTATGAGTTTTATCCACATAAGTTTATCAATATTTGCTTATCATTCAGATTGTGATCTATCTTGGTAAATATTCTGTATGTTCTTGAAAGAACTTTATATTCCTTTTTGACACATGATGTTGAAAATCATTTTAATGTGCTTCGTAAATGCCACTTAGGTGAAAGTGGTTGATGGTGTCTCTTAATTCTTCTATACTTAAATTGAATTCACATCCATTAATCTGTCAATTACTGGGACGAGTGTTATGGTTTGGATTTGAAGTATTTCCTCAATAGGCTCATGTGTTAAAGGCTTGGTCCTCAGCTGGTGTTGCTATTGAGAAGTGATGGAGTAATGAGGCTGCTAATTTCATCAGTGGCTATCCTACTGCTGAGTTCATACCTGACTGGGCTATTAGAAGGTGGAGACTAGTTGGAGGAAGTCACTGAGGGCATGCCCTTGAAGGGTATATCTCATCTCCGGACACTTCCTCTCTCTGCTTCCCAGCTACCCTGAGATGAGCAACTTTGCTCTGCCAGCCACCCCAAAACCATGATGTTCTCCCTCCCCACAGGCCCATAACAATAGAGCCAATCAAGCATGGGTTGAAGTCTCTGAAATTGTACACCACAATTAAAATTTTCTTCTATTAATTTGGTTATAGCTTGTATTTAGCCACAGTGATGAAAAGCTAACATGAAGAGTCTAAAATCTATATGTGTAATTGTCTATGTCTAATTCCCTTGAAATTCTACTCTTTTTACTTCATGTGTTTTGAAACTCTGTTGTTGTTGTTAGGTACCATCAAGTGGGTTCTGACTCATAGTGACCCTTGTCGTATTTTCAGTGGCTGATTGTTTTTCGAGATTGCTTCCAGAGTGGATTGCCATGTCCTTCTCCTCTTTCTGTGGTTCTGGGGATCCAACCTGGGTCCTCAGAGAGTGCAGGGTAGCACTCTACCAACTGAGTTATACCCCAGGCTTTTGAAAGTCTATTATTAGGTAAATAAGTTTTTAGCTTTGCAATATCCTTTTAATGGGCTGGGGGTTCAGCTTAGTGGTAAAACACTTTTCTAGGAAGAATGAGGCCCTGGGTTCAACTCCTAAGTACTGACACAAATAAAAGACTTCTCAAAGTATTTGGCCAGGTGTAGTGGTGCACACCTGTAATCCCAGTAACTCTGGAGGTGGAAGCAAGAGTATCCCAAGTTTGTGGACAGAGGTAGCCTGTGTAACTTAACAGACCCTTAGTAGTCTGAAGAGAAGAAATAAAAATGAGGATAGGAATGCAGCTCAGTGCTAGAGCACTTGTAGATTATATGCAAGACTCTGATTTCAGCCCCCCAGTACTGCAGAAAACAAAAAAAAATTCTTCTAAATTCTTCTGAAAATTCTTTTAGAATTTATAACTGAATTCCATTAATCCATACTAAAGCCTTTGTTTTGAAGTCTACTTTGTCTGACATTAATACAGTTGTTCCACCTTCATTTCAATTTTTCCATCCTTTATATTTAACGTTTTGGCACTTAATGTTTAAAAATGAATTTCTTACTCATTGAAGAAAGGAGTAGAATAGTGATTATCAGGGACTGGCAGAGATGGTTTTATTAGGGAGATGTGGGCAAATGATATAAAATTTCATTTAGACAGAAGTTCAAGGGATGTATTGTATTACATGGTGACTATAGTTAATAACAATTTATTGTATACTTAAAATTCACTGAATAAATTTTAAGTGTTGTTACCACATAAAAATGATAAATGTTTGAGATAATGTGTATACTCCTTAACTACAAGGTATACATTGTATACCATAAGTATCTACAAATTCTATTTGTCAATTAAAAAACCCATAAGGCTGAGCATGCTGGTGCATACCTGTAATTCCAGCACTCAGGAGCCTGATGCAGAAGGATCATGAGTTCGAGGCCAGCCTGAGCTACAAGTGACTTCACAGCCAGCCAATGCTAAATAGAAAGACCCTGTTTCAAAATAAAAACAAAAACAAAAAACAGAAAATGAAGATTGACTTCTTATAGGCAGAATATAGTCAAGTCTACCATTTCATTCAATTTGACTATTTCTATTTCAGTTTTTAATTTTGGTGTTTATACCATTTATATTAAATGATTATTGATATGTTTAGGATTAAATCTACACATTTGCAATTTGTTTTCTATCTTCTTTCTTTCTTTCTTTCTTTCTTTCTTTCTTTCTTTCTTTCTTTCTTTCTTTCTTCTTTTTGCTTTTTTTTGCAGTACTGGGGTTTGTACCCAGGGCCTCACGCTTGCATGCTTTGCAAGTGTTGTACTACTGAGCTGTTCCCCCAGGCCATTTTCTAACTTTTTGAGACAGGGTCTTGCTAAATTATGCAGACTGCCTTGGGTCTCGAACTTGTGATCCTCTTGCCTCTGCCTCCCGAGTGGCTGGCATTACAGGCATGCACCACCATGCCTAGTTTATTTTCCTTTTCTTACTGTTGTTCTCTTTTTCCTTCTTTTGTGCTTTCATTTCAATTCATTTAGTATTGCATGGCATCACTTTTGCTGAGTTATTAACTAGAGGTCCTTTTTGGAATTATAGTGGATTCTGGAGAGTTAAAGTCAGGAGCTAGAGCACACTTTTCTTTAATGGTCCAGTCATTAAAAATCTTAAGCTTTTTGAGTCATAGATAGTTTCTGTTTTATATCTTTCTGAGTGTTTATTTTAAAACAGACATTATAAATGGAAAACATCATTCTGTGCTCATGTACCACACAAAACAACAATAAAGCAAAACAAACAAAAACCAGGTAGAACCACAAGCTGAAGACCATTGTTTACTGACCACTAATTTAGGGTTAGATCTCTAGCATACCATAGTATTACCATAGTATAGTGATACTATATCAGTTCATATTATAATATGAAACCTTACAGTTGTATATTTTAATTTCTTTGTTGCAGCCCTTTCTGCTGTTGCCACAGACTTTATTTCTATATGTATTATAGACCCCATGCTACACTATTATTTTTGCTTTAATGATGTTGTTTGATTAAATGACAAGAAAAGTATATATTCATCCATATAGCTTCCTTATTTCCAGTGCTGATCATTCCTTTGTCTGGTGTCATTTTTGTCATGTGTATGAGTTTACTCCATTAGCATTTCCTATATTGTGTGTTTCAGTGAGAATGTTTTTAGGTATTGTATGTCTGGAGAAGGTCGTATTTTACTTTTATTTTTGAAGAGTATTTTTTTCCTGTACAGAATACATGCTGACAGTTGTTTATTGCTCTGTTGTCTTTTTGACTATTATTTCCAATAAGAATAAGGCTCTACTCCTTAGCTTTGTTCATCTTTGTATAACATCTTTTTCTCTGTAGCTAATTTTGTGATTTTTCAAAATGATTTAAGCAATTAGATCATGATGTTCAATGTAGATTTCTTCTAGTTGGGTTTCTGTGAGATTGTTGTACTTTTGGCTTATAATTTTCATCAGATTTGGGAGAAAACTGACCTTCATTTGTTCAAATAATTTTCTTTCTTGCCACTGTTTTCTACCCTATGAGCCCTCTACATATCACAGCTCACTGGTTCTCTGTTTTGTTGTTGTTGTTAGGTGCTATTGAGTTGGGTCTGACTCATAGCAGCCCTCATAGGCTTTTCAATAGCTGATTGCTTTGGGAGTGGATTGCCATGTCCTTCTCCCATTGATTCTCCCATTGATTCAGTCTCTAGTTTGTTTTAATTATTTTTCTTTTCATGTTTTATTGTAGACAATTTCTATTGATTTATGCTGGAGTTGACTAATCTTTTCTTCTATAATGTGTAATATTCAATTAATCCCAACTGGTATGTTTTTCACTTATATAATTTAGTTTTATCTCTACAAATTCAATTTGGTTCAACTTGATGAATTACATATGTCTCCATGTCCTTCCCCATATCTCCATGTCTTTTTCCCCTCAATCTTTCCTCTAGTTTTTGAGCATAGAGAGAACAATTATAACGACCACTTTCATATTCTGTCTACTAATTCTAATATGTCTTCCTATTCTGGCTTGGCTACAATAGATTGATTTTCCTCCTAATAATGGATTATATTCACCTTCTTTTTAAGATACTTGTTAAGTTTTTTTAATTGGATGAAAACAATTTGAGTTTTGTTTAGTTTGGTGCAAGATATTTTTGTATTACTAGAAACATTCTTGATGTTTATTCTCAATGCACTGAAGTTGCTTGGGAACAATTGATCCTTTCTGGTCCTACTTGAAATTTGTTTGTCAGGACAAAAGCAACTTTTGTCCTAGGGCTGATTTTATGCTATTACTGATGTAAGACTCTTCTTAGTTCTTTCAATGAACCTCAGGTTTTAAAGTTTTCTAGTTTGGCTGGTGAGAATATGCCCTATTTTTGGCCCTGGGTGACTACCACTTACTGGCCCCACTAATTCTTTCAAATAGGTTTTTCGTTTGGCTTGAGTGATTTCTTCACATTCATACACCAATGAATACTCTTCTGTAGACTAGAAATAAAAGCTCATAGTCTCTAATGCTCTCCCTCTGTGAGGCTTTCTTATCATTAGGAGCCTTGTCTATGATTCTAGCTGTCTTGATTTTTCTGGATTTTCTGTCTATTTTCTCCACCCGAGACTCTACCAGTCTCCTCCTCTGAACCTATTTTCTGTGCAGAAGCCTGGAAACTTTCAAGACAGTAGCTGGGACAATAGTAGGACTCACCTTTGAGTCGCCTCTCTCAGGGATATCTATTCTTCATCTGATGTACCACTCTAATTTACTTGAACATTTAAAAAACTTCCTGTATTTTCTTCCTTCCTCTATTTTTACTGCTTTCTAATAAATTCCTTTTGTGTTAATAAGGGTGGTTTTTCTAAGATTATTGTTGTTGTTAGGTGCTGTCCAGTCTTGTCCACCTCATAGCGACCCTCAGAAAGTTTTCAATGGCTGATTGTTTGCAGATTACCTTGGCAGTGGATTGCCATGTCCGTCTCTCACTTTTGCTGTGCTGGGAATCAAACCTGGGACCTCAGAGACTGCAGACCAGCTCTTTACCAACTGAGCTAAATCCCAGCCCTTCTTCAAAAATACACAGTAGATAAAAAAGAACTCTGCTTAGAGTTCTGTAAAATGACTTTCACTAGCATTTAGCATTAAGAATAAAAACTAGGGAAAGCTGAATGTAGTTTAGAAGGCTCTGTGTTAAAGTTGGTATAAATTCCAATCCAAAATCTTCCAGTTCTTCATTTCATTTCCTGTAGTCCAGCCACACTAAACTTGGAGTTCTTTAAGGTAGCAAGCTTGTCTTTCATCTTTAGATATTCCTATATCCTGTCCTTCAAAATTACTTCCAAATCATCCTTTATTACTCCTGCTCACCTTAAATGAAGGACATTTAAATGATAATGCCTTGAGGTTTAACTCAGTATCTGTCACATTCCATGTAAATAATAAATCTTTTCTTTTGCATATTGTTATGTGGGATTGGAAGGAGAAAGATAGAGGTATAGTTAAAAAGAATAGTCCTGAATATTTGTGCATTTTGGGTTTTACAAATAAATGAATTCTAAATAACATTGTTATGAATGTTTGTTTTTTTCAGGATTTATTTTTCATATTGAATAGTTCTAAGTATGTTTGCTTTCAACAACTCAAATTGTCAGTAGAGTTTAACCACTTGCTCCCTGTTCTTACCCCTCCTACTGAGTCATCTGGGCTTTCTCCAGGACTTTCATTTAGTGCCAGATTTGACCCAATTCAAAGTTGGCATAGACATTCAATTTTATTCTGGGAAGGGCCCTTCTCTTCGTTCCCCAGGCCAGCTGGCATCTTCTTAAAATCCTTTCCAATACTCATGGGCTGTCTTATCCTCCAGGTTCTTCTTGCTGTGGCTTGTTCTCATTACACCAGATTCTTTAATGAGGGAAAGGCTATTTGTCTTGACTGGTGGTGGGCAGAATTCCTAGTCCTGTTATAAACTGACAAACAGAAATTATTTAACTGGTAAGACAAGATGGCACTTAAAATTTTGAAAAAAGTTGATTGCAAAAAAAAAAAAAGACAAAATCTTATTTCTACACTTTGGATGATTACTCCAAACAATCCCTCACAAAGGTATGGCATTTTTAATTGTTAACATAAAACTTTGTGTTAACATAAAACTTTGGAATATGTGTCAAAGGAATTTTTAACATTAAATGTGTCTAAAAGTGCTTTTTCTCTTCAGTGCTGAGGACTAAGCTCAAGACCTCATGTATGCAAAGCATGCACTCTAGTACTGAGGTTCTTTCAAGATCTATGACAATTCCTTTTGAAAAAGCATTGTGTACTATATCTGTACAACAATTATTCCTACAAAAATGTTTTTCTACTTCTAATTTTTAAGTCTTCTTGAACATATACTGAGTTTAATATTTGAATTATATACGAATTTTCATAAAATTATTTATTGAGCACAGTGCTTGATTTGGGGGAGATTTCAGGGTCAGCAATGGGAGTGTGGCATCTGCTTCCATGTGCCTGTATGTGAACAGATCAATAGAAAGCAAGATACTAAAGCTGAGTGCTGTGCACAGCTGTAATCCCAGCTACCTGGGATGAGGAGGTGGGATGATTGCAGGTTTGAGGGCAGATGTAGCCTGTGCAATTTAATGAGACCTTGTCTCAAAATAAAAAATAAAAGAGGGGCTGGGGGGGCAGCCCAGTGGTAGAGCACTTGCATAGCATTTGTGAGTCCCTGGGTTCAATCAACTCCCAGTAGTGAAAAGAAAAAAAAAAAAAAGGAAGGCAAGTTACTCGTTCAGAGCAAAACTACAAAGTTTTAGAGTAGCTATACTGCCTAACTATATTACATACTTTTTTTTGTAATTTGTGGAAAGCAACATGATAATTAAATTTGTCTTCCTTTTAACTTTATTGGTTTTTTTGACAATAGCACAGAACTGAATTAATATTTGTCTTTGTTTTATCTTGTGCTATCCTCAGCAACCCTTGTATACGTTATAAATGACAATGGTTTTGTTCAAAAGTGATAATATAAGAAATACATTAACCTAACACTCAATTTAGAAAATAGGTGTCTAATGACCTGGTTCTTTACATTTCTGTTCCCTACCTACCTCTTAAGGACCTTGCTGAAACTATTTTTCTGGATCATTTATGTTTTTGTTGCTTTTAAAAACACTGGGTAATAGTTATTTATCCTTAAAAAGTATCCTTAAAAAGGTTATTTTATTTCCATAGTTTTAATTTTGTGAACATGTATTACACACTTGTGAGTCTTTTTTGGTCTTACTTCCAAAAGTGAACAAAGTGTTCTTTATCCTAATTAAACAAAGCACACTAAATACTAAACAAAGCACACTATATACTGTTGTTTCTTACTTGGTATATCAGTTAATATGAACAAAACGTCCAACTTTGCACAGGAAAAATATTTGTCATGTTTAGAAAAATAAATAAAATAAGAACAAAAACAAGAGCTACAAACAGATTTGACAGGTTGAGAGAAACTAAAAAGCATTGCCCAAATACTACCCCCCCCCCCCCCCGGTACTGGGGGTTGATCCCAGGGCCTCATGCTTGCATGCTTTGCAAGTGCTGGACCACTGAGCTGCACACCCAGCCCATTTTTTTTTACTTTTTTGAGACAGCGTCTCACTAAATTACACAGACTGACTTTGGTCTCGAACTTGCGATCCTCCTGCCTCTGCCTCGCCAGCCGCAGACATGTGCCACCATGCCAGGCTCAAATACTACTTTCTCATATGATGTAGCACAGAAATTTGAACAAGCAATTTGGAGAAAATATATCCACTAATATGTATTCAACTTGTTAATGTTATTCAACATCTCTTTCAACAGTCTAGTAAAAACTTGAGATTATCATTGTGTTTTATGCCCTCTTATTCATCTATGTTGCCTCTACTTTTGATAAAGCAAGAGTTACACTAAACAGTTTTTCTGTGACAAGATAGGACAATGGTTGTTGCTTCCTGAAGTTGCCAGTTTATTGACTCTTGTATCTCTTAGGGCTGGCATTATGCTCCCAATTGTTTTTGAGGTTGCATTTGTAATTTATTACTTTACCACAAGGGTGCACTAAACAGCCCTCATAAACACAAGAATCAGTTACTTAATTTGCTGTAACTCATTTATCCAGAGCTGTAAAATGTTTTTAGTGGATCCACTTAAGGTGTTCATATTCAAAGATCTTTTCTAGATCCTTAGAGACACCAAGCATAAAAATGAAATGTATTCTCACGAACAAAATACAAAAGTTAGTGTTTCTTTCAGTAATGAATTATTAAATCTTTAAAAAAGTTGCTCAGATTGTTTTATGCATGAAAATTTAGACATGGTTTTTAAAAATTCATTTGGCACTTAAAATAGTTTTTATCTTCAAAAAGATTCTTAATCATTTGGGAAAAATGTTGCTAGGATTTTAGTATGTATTCTAATTATGAACTATAAAACTTTTACATGTTGTTATCATTATGCCAATTTTTCTTCATTACTTGAATTGTTAAGTTAAATTGTGTATTGTGTTTTTAAGGAGACTTACATTAATCAAGAGGTACCTCATATAATGCATAATATCAATATGGACTATTGGAAGAAAGCAGATTACTTTTTACAAAACAAACAAAACCCATACCAACAACAGTGCCATAAACCTAATTTCATCTATATATTAGAAGCACATCATCTCTGTCATCTTCTTGGCAAAAAAGTGGCAATTATTTTGGTTTCAGATAGAGCTTTAGATTTTTTTTTTTTAATGGTACTGCAGATTGAACCCAGAGCTTCCTGCTTGCATGCTTTGCAAGTCCTGGAGTACTGAGCTACACCCCCAGCCCACTTGTTTACTTTTTGACACAGGTTCTTGCTAAATTATGCAGACTGCCTCTGGTCTCAAATTTGTGATCCTCCTGCCTCTGCCTCCCCAGTCACTGGGATTATACTTGTGTGCCACCCTGCCAGCTTGAACTTTAGAATTTTTAACATATAGATCAGTCACATCTTTTATTCTCCAATAAGCATTTATTAACAGTCTATTGTATGCCAGGCACTGTAATAAATCCTGAAGAATCAAGGGTTAATAACAATAAAGGATCCTTTTAGGCCTTCACTGTCTATTAAGATGGCAGTGGAGATGGAACTATTAGGAAGGAATTTGAGGACTCAAAGTTTTCTTTAGCACTCATTGTAGTGTTTGCATTTGCAGACTGGATTTATTTGCAAGGAACACTATCTCTCTTCATGTTTTTAAGTTGGATAGTGGAAGAAGCACTAGGTTGGGAGAATACATTTTGAATTTTAGTCTCAGCTCAGTCAATAATATCTTAGAAACTTCTAAATGTCCTGTATCCTCATTTTTTCAGTTTTCTCTGAGGTTTAACATACTATGATTCCATCTATGCTGCTACATAATTAAGAGATTTGCTTTACTAAAAATATAGAAGAAATAGGATTGCAAAGTGAACATGTTTTAGTAACAGGACAATAAATATATTGTGACCTTTTAATTTTGAATATAAAGACATCATTCATTTTTACAGTTTAGTTCAGCAGTGGCATGTTGCCAACATGATAGGCACAGAACAACCCCTTATATACAAAATAATCCTTTGAATACTGCAACATTCTAGGCCATTGCTATTCATCACTGTAAATTCTTGGTAGGCTTATTGGCTAGATGATGGAAAAGTGTAGAGTAACAGTCCAAGAAGTTATATTTAATATTGAAGATTGAATACTCTGGATTTTTATTAGGACTTCCTTATTTCCTACCACATATCATTGCCTTTATTTCACATTTTTTATGTTTGCACTGTTGTGGTTGTTAGGTGCCATCGAGTTGGTATCCAACTCATAGCGACCCTCATAGAGTTTTCAATGGCAGATTGTTTCGGGATTGCCTTGGGAGTGGATTACCAGGTCCTTCTCCCATTTTTGTGGTGCTGGGAATTGAACTCAGGACCTCAAAGACTGCAGCGCAGCGCTCTACCAACTGAGCTAAATTCTAGCCCCATGTTTGCACTAGTGGAAACATGATATGTGATATGGGATTCAGGGGTACCTGCTCATGATTCTAGTTAATGTGCTTTAGTCTTGTTTGGGCTTAATCATGAAAATACTATTTCCATGTTATGATGGATTGTTGCTGGGTCTACTTGATTTTGTAACTTAGTGGGCTCAGTAGAACACTGATTTTTATATGTAGTTCAGATTCATGATTAAATGTTTTATCTCTACCAAGGCCTTGTAGTGAACTAGGAGTTGTTTCTCAAAAGGCATATAATTCTTTGACACAGATGGTGTGATCTTGATCCTGAACCCCAGGTGCTTATGTTGGGATTCACTTACCAGAATTTAACCAAATTATTCACTAATATTTTTTCACCATTGAGTCTTTTATTTTTATTATAGAGGCTACTGATTTGTATAGCCCGGGAAGCAGACTCCTCACCTTGTCTGAACCTGTTTCACATCCCTTCTCTGCTCCAACTTTTGTCCAAGATAGAGATATTTCATGGTATCTAGTATATGGACCAGATCACTATTCCTGAGGAATGTTTTACCTTCATAATCTTAAGAGAGTCAAGGTAGTCTGTTTCCTATTTTGTGGTCAGGGACATAAGGTGTAGTAATTTGTCTTTGAATTTGGAAGTGTCCTGCCATGTCCCTGACCACTAGACCTTGTGAAATTTTGCTGATATGGCAGGCCTCTGAAATTTCATACAAGTTTACTTCATGAATGTTTTTATGTATCTTACCAATGCTACCAATGTGCTAACCACCTTCTGCTCCTCCTGCATGATCAGAATGATATCTTTGTTGTAGTGGACCAATATGACGTCCTGGAGGCCATCCATATAATTCAGATCTCTTTGAATTCTATTATGACATGGAGCTGGAGAGGTAACCTTGATTTGAGGCAAAACTGTGATTGTGTTTTGTTGAGTCTCCCATGTGAATGCAAATCCTTTCTGTTCCCTGGTCCTGATTAAGATAGAAGCATACAGACACACACGTTCACTCAAAGTACTACATTATAGGTACCCAAGTCTTTATCAATGTGCTTAAGCAAAAACACCATATTTGGCAGAGCAGCTGTAATTAAGCTACTAATTAGTCACTCCTGACAATCTATAGTTAGAATCCATTGCTTTATTTTATTCTATTTTACTCTATTTTATTTTATTTTTAGGAATCCAATTGATTTAAATGGACACACACACACACACACACACACACACACACACACACACACGAGACTCTAACCACTCTATCATCCACCATTATCTTCCCATCCTACTCCCAGAATTCTATTTTGTCTATAATTTTCTATCTTAACTGGGAAGACAGAGGTTCATGGGGGGCTGGAGTTTCTTAGGCCTCCTCTTGGTATTTCTTATGTGAAAGTTCTTACTTCACAGGCCCCAAAGACCTGTAAGTAATGTCTGTCCCAACTGTACATTCAGGAATCAGGTAGATCTGTACACCTAGAGAAACCATAGTAAAGTAGATTTTAGCTAGAATTCCTTGTCTTACCGATTGCCTCTTTCCCTCCATTGCCCTACTCTGAAGGGAAGTCTATGATACATTTCTGTGTCTCTGAAGATCAGTGACAACCTAGAGTTTTTTGGCAGTCATCACAATCTCTGGCTAGTTCTGGAGTACGAAGACTTGAGACCTGAGAAAATTGCCAGAAATATACCTCTGGAGAATGACAGGGAGAATCATAGAATCACTGACTTGTCATGGTGTTACAGGGTCTTCCTGCTGAACTGATTTGTGTCTTTTTTTATAGCTTTGGTATTGATTCAAGAAATCGAATTCCTGGGTCAAATGATAAATGCTTATATAAATTGTCAAATGCTTTCAAATATCACTCCATAAGTGTTATATAACTTTTCTTTCTTTCCCAAAGCAATATTTGAGAGCACCTACTTCCCTATACCTTTCCCAGAAGTATGTGGCTAAATTTAGAACTTTTGCTAATTTGATAGGTGAAAACTATCTCATTATACTTTCAGTTTGTGCTTTTCTTACTGAAAGTGAGACTATGTTTTTCCTTATATGAGTAAGGGATATTTATATTGCTTTGTCTATGAATTCTGTTGGTAATTCTATAAAAATTTTATGGGAATTTTGGGTCTTTTCCTTTATAATTTTAGTAGTATGCCATGTGTTTTTGATATTGTTTTCTGTGATAGAGATCTGAGATATTTTTCCCAGTTGGTAATTTGATTTTTTTTTTTTTTTTTGGTATGGTGGGTCTGAATCCAGGTCTCCCACATACAAGTGCTCTCTACTGAGCTGACCCCGAGCCCATTATTTATTTTTTATTTTGAGAGAGGGTCTTGCTAAGTTATGCAGGCTGTCTCTGGCCTCAAACTTGTGATCTTCCTGCCTTCTCTTATAGAGTACCTGTGATTGCAGGTGTGAGCACTCATACCTGGATAGTTTCTGTTTTTTAATCACTTTTTATCATGCACACTTTGTATATAATAAAATATATCAATCTTTCTCCTTAGAGCCTTTGGAATCTGAGTCATAGCAGGAAAGTTTTCCTACTCCTAGGCTACACTGCAATTTAGCCATGATTTAATATATTTTTATTTATAAATTTATTTATTTAAATAAGTATTTGATCCACTTAGGTTTTAAATAGATTGATTCATTAAGTTTTGACCCACTTAGCATTTGTCTTGATACATGGTATTAAGAATGAGTCCACTATTATTTTGATCCTCTATGAGGTTTTATCAATATCATCTTTCAGAAAGTGTTGTTTGCCTCCTACCAATATTAGATAATGCCAACTTTATCATACACTAAATTTTCATAAGCAATTACATGCAAACATAATTTAATTCTGTGTCTCTGTCCTGTATGCTTATATGGATATTAATACTTTGAGAGGCCCTATATTTTAATATTTAGAAGTTCTAGTCCTCTCCGACATTAATCTTTGTTTCCTAGAGTTTCCTATGTATTATTATTTTCAAATGAACTTTATAATAATCTTATGCAGCTCAAGAAAAAACTCAAC
>VMDO01020393.1:0-37619 GCA_007922755.1 Pedetes capensis | reverse complement strand
TGTTTCCTTGTTCTATTCGAACAACTGCCTCCTGGTTCATGTACAGATTTCTCATGAGCACAATTAGGTGTTCTGGTATTCCCATTTTCCGAAGTGTTATCCATAATTTGTTATGATCCACACAATCAAATGCTTTTGCATAGTCAATAAAACATAGATAGACATCTTTCTGATATTCTGTGCTTTCAGCTAATATCCACCTGACATCAGCAATGATGTCCCTAGTTCCCCACTCTCTTCCGAATCCCGCTTGATTTTCCGGTAACTCCCTGTCTATATACTGCTGCAGTCGCTTCTGAATGACCTTTAGTAGAATTTTGCTGGTGTGCGATATTAATGATATTGTCCGATAGTTTGCATATTCAGTTGGATCCCCTTTTTTGTGAATAGGCACAAATATGGATCTCTTCCAGTCAGTTGGCCAAGTAGCTGTTTTCCAAATCTGTTGGCATATACATGTTGACACCTCCAATGCTGCATCTGTTTGTTGAAACATCTCTATTGGTATCCCATCAATTCCTGGAGCCTTGTGTTTTGCTAGTTCTTTCAAGGCAGTTTCCACTTCGTCCTTCAACACCATTGGTTCCTCTTCATATGCAACCTCTTGGAATGGTTGGTCATCTACCAATTCTTTCTTGTATAATGACTCTGTGTATTCTTCCCATCTTCTTTTTATGTTTCCTGCATCATTTAATATTTTCCCTGTAGAATCTTTCACTACTGCCACTCGAGGCTTGAATTTTTTCTTCACTTCCTTCAGCTTGAGAAACACAGAGCGTGTTCTTCCCTTTTGGTTTTCTGCCTCCAGCTCCTTGCACATGTTATTATAACATTTGTTTTTATCTTCTCGAGCTGCCTTCTGAAATCTTCTGTTTAGTTCCTTAACTTCCTCATGTCTTCCTTTTGCTTTAGCTGCTCAACGTTCAAGGCCAAGCAAGGTCCAGTGTCTCTTGACATGTAATTTGGTCTTTTTTTCTTGTCTTTTTAAGAACTTTTTGCTTCCTTCTTGAATGATATCTTTTATGTCATGCCACAACTCTTCTGGTCTCCTATCATTTGTGTCTAATGCATTAAACCTATTTTTGAGGTGGTCTCTGGACTCAGGTGGGATATACTCAAGGTCATACCGTGGCTCTCCTATACTTGTTCTAATTTTCTTCAGCTTCAGTTTGAACTTGTATAGGAGAAGTTGATGGTCTGATCCACAGTCAGCACCTGGTCTTGTTTTGACAATTTGTACCCAGCTTTTCCATAGTCTCTTTCCATATATGTAATCAATTTGATTCCTCTACGTTCCATCTGGTGAAGTCCATGTGTATAGTCTCCGTTTATGATGTTGAAAAAATGTATTTGTAATGAAAAGGTCATTGGTCTGACAAAATTCTATCATGCAATCTCCAGCTTCATTTCTGTCACCAAGACCATATTTTCCAACTACTGAGCCTTCTTGTTTCCAACCTTTGCATTCTAGTCACCAGTGATTATCAGTATGTCTTGATTGCATGTTTGATTTGTTTCAGATTTCAGAAGCTGATAGAAGTCTTCCCTTTCTTCATTTGTGGCCTTAGTGGTGGGTATATAAACCTGAATAATAGTCATATTAACTGGCCTTCCTTGTAGGCGTACGGATATTATTCTAGCACTGACAACGTTGTGTATTTCATGACAGATCTTGAAATGTCTTTTTTGATGATGAATGCAACTCCATTTCTCTTTATCATTCCCAGCATAGTAGACCATATGATTGTCTGACTCAAAATGGCCTATGCCAGTCCATTTTGGCTCACTGATGCCTAGAATGTCAATGTTTATGCGCCCCATTTCCCTTTTAACGATTTCTAATTTTCCTAGATTCATAGTACATACATTCCATGTTCCAATTATTAATGGATGTTTACAGTTGTTTCTCCTCATTTTGAGTTGTGCCACATCAGCTAGTTGAGCACCCTGAGGCTTTACTCCATTTCCATCATCATGGTAGACTTTACTTGGAGGAGGCAACTCTTCCCCAGTAGTCTTTTGAGTGCCTTCCAACCTGGGGGTCTCATTTTCCTGCCCTATATCTGACAGTGTCTCTATGCTATTCACAGGGTTTTCAATGGCTAGTTGTTTCGGGAGTGGCTTGCCAGGTCCTACTCCCTAGTCTGTCTTAGTCTGGAAGCTCAGCTGAAACCTGTCCACCATGGGTAACCTGCTCATGTCCAAGGTTACGGTGGCAGAGCTCTCAGCCTCATCGCAACACGCAAGCCCCCACAGTGCGGCAAACTGACAGACGTGTGGGGGCTCTGATGGTAAAATAATTAATACAAGGACGCATATATAGCATAAGAAAAAGAGAAGGAGAATAGAAAGAGGCAAGAGAGTAAAACAAGAAAGGAAGAAAATAGAAATAAAAAAAAGAAAATAAAAAAACCTCACGCATACACGCTCCCACCCACGTATAAAATCGCTTGTAGTCAGGTGCAGTGGTATACACTTGCAATCCCAGCGGCTTGGGGGGCAGAGGCAGGAGGATCGCAAGCCCAAGATCACAGGCAGCCTGCACAACCCAGCGAGACCCTGTCTCAAAAAGTAAAAAAATATGGGCTGGGGGCGCAGCGCGGTGGTCCAGCACCTACAAAGCGAATAGGCACAAGACCCTGGTTTCAAACTCCGGTACAAAACAACAAACACAAACAAACAACAACAAAAAAAATAAAACCCAAGAAACAAAAAACAAAATCAAAACAAAAACAAAAACAAAACCATGCATACACGCTCACACACACATATAAAAACACTTCTAGTCAGGTGCGGTGGTGCACGCCTGCAATCTCAGCGGCTTGGGGGGCTGAGGCAGGAGGACCACAAGCCGGAGATCAGAGGCAGTTTGTGCAACCCAGCAAGCCCCTGTCTCAAAAAGTAAAAAAATATGGGCTGGGAGCGCAGCGCGGCGGTCCAGCACCTACAAAGCAAGCAAGCACAAGACCCTGGATTCAAATCCCCATACAAAAAGAAAAAGAAAAGAAAAGAAAAAAAAAAAACCTTGTATTTTCTTGCGGGTGGAATCTGCACTGTGGGCACCCAGTTCCACCGGGTGAAGTTGATATTGCAGGAAGCAGTGCTCCCTCCACAACTCAGGATGGCAGTGTTTTCACACAATCTGCAGGAGCAGTCTGTCTTAGTCTACAGAGATTTTGCCGATTACGTAGAACCTGGGTGACCAAAGAGATCGTTCCATCAAATAGTCTGTGTCTATTGTATTGTTTGAGAAGCAGTGGAGCCTGTGGGGTCCCCCCTGTCCCACTTAGTTCGGGCGCCAATTCCCCAAATCAGAGATTTCTGGCCCAAAGCCTATAGCATGGAAGGAATATGGCTGCTATCGTTGATTTTTTTTTTTTTTTTTAATTGCAGGGCTTTCCGCCCACTTGGGAGACCACTTGGGAGGACCAAATCCTCTTGTGGGCGGGATGATATTCAACCCCCACCCCCACCCCCCGAGAGTCTGTAGTAGGTCTGCCATGCATGGCGATTGCGCTCGAAACTGTTCTTATTGTGTCTAATTGTCCCGCAAGACTCTGCCAAAAAGGAGCACTCTGTCCACGTGGGGCTCAGCCGCCTCCGCAGACCTCACCTTTCTCCACAGTGCAGTGGGATGACTTAGGATCCCCTCTGGTGTCTCTGGGATCCAGGCGTATGTGTGCCCGTATGTCTGTGGAGGTTGCATCTGCATGACTGTCCCGCCACAACAGGAGGGAGGGAGCAGTGTTTTAGCTCTGGATGCATACTGCTGGCACTGGTTTCCCAGTTCCCTCCGCAACTACTCCCCGTACCCTCGAGTATCTACTCTCGTGGATCTGATCCCTATTTTCTCGCGTGAGGGACCTACAACAGCCCAGCGTCTCAGGCTGTGGGACTTACGTCGCTAAAGATAGCAATTCCATGTGCCACCTCAAACTGACTCACCCGAAACTTGTAGTTTGTGTCCCGTGGGCAGGGTGACAGTGTGATGTCAAGGTTGCATTCCGTGTTGGGTCCGGCTCCCGTGGGTGTGTAGGTGAAGTCCCCTCCGAGTCTCCGGGATTCTATCCTGCCGTCTGGGTGATGGCGAAATGGTGGAATGGTGGTCCTGCTACTGACCTCTGTGTAGCTCCTCCGAAGCCAAATGCTCGATTTCAGTGTTCATCCAGTTTCATCCTCTATCTCCCAATCTAAACTATCACTGTTTCTATCTATTCAATGTGGGTTCTAAACCCCTAATCAAGGCTTCCTTTTACTCTGGGACAGAAGGTGCGTGTTATCTGTCCGCCATCTTGCCAGGTATCCGTGGATTCTTTAGGTTTCTCTATATATAAAATCATGTCACATACAAATGGGGATGACTTTCCTACTTCTTTTCCTATTTGTCGTTGTCATTGTTAGGTGCTATCAAGCTGGATCTGACTCGTAGTGACTCTCATAGGGTTTTCAATGGCTGATTATTTTGAGATTGCTTCAGGAGTAGATTACCACATCCTTCTCCCATTTTTCCAATGCTGGGGATCAAACCAGGTCCTCAGAGAATGTGGAGCAGTACTCTACCCACTGAGCTAAATCCCAGCCCTTTTCCTATTTAAATATCCTTTATTTCTTTCCCTTGGCTGATCATTCTGAGACTTCTAAAACTATGTTAAATACAAGTGTTAAAAGTGGACATTTTTGTCTTGTTCCATCTTAGAGGAAATGCTTTCAGTTTTTCTCCATTTGATATGAAGTTGGTTGTGGGTCTGTCATACAAAGCCTTTAATATTTTGAGGTGCCTAATTCACTGATGGTTTTTTCACAAAGAGATGCTGAATTTCATCAAATGTCTATGTGTCCACTGAGAGGATCATAAGGTTTTTGTCCTTCACTCTGTTGATGTGATGTATCATATTCATTCATTTGCATATTTTAAACCATCCTTACATCCCTGAGATAAAAATCCACTTGATCAATGTGTATACTTTTTTGTTGTTGTTGTTGTTTGTTTTTTTGCGGTACTGGGGGTTGAACCCAGGCCTCACGCTTGCATGCTATGCAAGTGCTGGACCACTGAGCTGCACCCCAGCCCTTCTGTTTGTTTGTTTTACTTTTTTAAGACGGGTCTCACTAAATTACACAGACTGCCTCTTGTCTCGAACTTGCGATCCTCCTGCCTCCACCTCCCGAGCCACTGGGATTACAGGCATGCGCTACCACACCCAGCAATGTGTATATTCTTTTTGATGTGCTGTCAGATGCACTTTGGTAGTATTTTGTTGAGGATTTCTGCATCTATGTTCACCAAGGACAAAAATCTTTAGTTTTACTTTGTTATTGTGACCTGTCTGGTTTGGGCATTGGGGTAATGCTGGTCTCATAGAATGAGTTTAGAAGAATTCCCTCCCTTTTAATTTTTTGGAATAGCTTATGAAGAATTGGTGTTAATTCTGTTTTAAAGGTTTGGTAGAATTTAGCAGTGAAGTCTTCTGATCCTGGACTTCTCTATCTTTTGGGAGAATTTTTATTACTGATTTGATTTTGTTACTCATTCTCAGCCTGTTTCAGTTTTCTGTATTCATGATCCAGTTTTGTAAATTACATTTTCAGAAATTTATTCATTTCTTCCAGGCTTCCAATTTATTAAAGTACAGCTGGTCATAATAGTCCATAATAATCCTTTGTATTTCTGTGATATCAATTGTAATGTTTCCTTTTTCATCTCTGACTTTATTTGAATCTTATTTCCTCTTAGTTTATCAAGCTTTGTCAATTTTATCTTTAAAAAAAAATCAACTGAATTTTTAAAAGTCTCTGCTGCATTTATTTCTGTTCTGGTCTTATTTCTTTCCTTCGATTAATTTTGGGGTTGGTTTATTCTTGCTTTTCCAGTTCCCTGGGTTGTGTCACTAGGTTATTTATTTAAGATGCTATTTTTTTTTTTTTAACGTAGGTACTTTACACAGGGGCCATGCTAATGTTCCCTATATCATTCCAATTTTGGCATATGTGTTGCTGAAGCAAGCAAAGAAATGCACTCTAAATATAAAGATGCAAGCAAGTGAAAAGTAAAGAACAGAGAAGATACATTGGGACTAGGGATGTATCTCATCTATAGCCATATCACCCTGGCCTCCAATCCCATCTGATCTCAGAAGCTAAGCAATGTCAAGCCTGGTTAGTCCTTGGATGGGAGACCTCCTGGGAATACTGGATGCTGTAGGCTTGGGAGAAGGCCCCAGCAGCCTACTCCCGAAGCAATCAGCCACTAAAAACCCTATGAGTAGCAGAGAAGCTGCTAGCATAGTGCTGACATAGTGCTAGGCATTTGTTCTATTGTATATAGGGTCTCTATGAGTCAGACTCGCCCCAACTACACCAAACAACAACAAAAATAGGGGTGCACCTCAGAGGTAGAGCACATGCTTAGCATTTGCAAGGCCCTGAGTTTAATGCCAGAAGGAAGGAAAGAAAGAAGGAAGGGAGGAAGGGAGGAAGGGAGGGAGGGATGGCGGGCAAGAGGGAGGGAGGGAGAGGGGCCTACCATGCTAACACTAAAAGAGCCAGAGTAGCTAAATTAATCTCAAAGTGAAATTTATAGCAAATAGCATTACCTGGGATAAAGATGGCCATTTCTTAATGATAAAGGAATCAATTCATAAAGATGTAAAAATCCTGAACATATGTACATACAGTAACAGCTTAAAAATGTGAAGAAAAAAATCTTATATTTCTTCCAATATAAAAATGAGGAAAAAAACTCTACAATTACATTTAGATATTTTAATAACCCTCTTAAGAAGTAGGTAGAAAAATAAAGTAAACTTGAACAACATTAGCAACCAACTTCTCCTAAATGACATTTAAAGAACACACCACACCTAGTTGTAGTAGAATGTACATTCTTTTCAAGTGTACTCTAAACATTTACCAAAACATATTTTGGGCCACAAAATAAGTCTCAATCAATTAACTTAAATCACATAAAATATGTTTTTTGAGCACAGTGGAATAAAGTTAGAAAAAGAAAAAAATCCCTGGAAAGATCTAAGGAAATGAAAGGGGAGGGGAGGGGAGGGAAAGGGAGAGTGAAATACTATAGTGGAAAGATCTAAGGAAATGGAAAGGAGAGGAGAGGGGTGGGGAGGGGAGGGGAGGAGAAGGGAGAGTGAAATACTATAGTATACTAAAATGCGCCATAAGTCATGTATATCCACAAAAATTCCTTTATATGCTGAATAACCAAAAATATGTTGGGGGGATGGTCTGTTTGGAAAAAAAGGCTTTATATAGCAGACAAGAGAGCTGAGATTTAGCTCAGTTGGTAGAGCGCAGCGCTGCAGCCTCTGAGGTCCCGAGTTCAATTCCCAGCACCGCAAAAATGGGAGAAGGACCTGGCAATCCAATCCCAAGGCAATCCCGAAACGGTCAGCCATTGAAAACCCTAAGAGGGTCCCTATGAGTTGGACACGACTCGACGGCACCTAACAACAACAACAACAACAACATACCACACACAAAGTAAAAAACGTCTCAGCTGGGCATGGTGGTGCACGCCTGTAATCCCAGCGGCTTGGGAGGTGGAGCCAGGAGGATCTCAAGTTTGAGACCAGAGGGAGACCAGAGGAAGTCTGTGTAACTTAGTGAGACCCTGTTTCAGAAAGTAAAGAAAAAAATAAAAAGGCTGGGGTGCAGATCAGTGGTCCAGCACTTGCAAAGCATGCAGGTGTGAGGCCCCGGGATCAACTCCTAGTACCACAAAAAAAAAAAAAGTAAAAAACATCTCAAGTGGTAAATTTAACAGTTGCAGTGTATGTATATCATCGTAAATATAGGGAAGAATAAAATTAGAAGAAACAGTGAAAAGAATTCAAAGTTACTGCTTCTGAAGAAACAAAGAAGCAAGGAAAGATGTGTTGTTTCCTTCCAAGTAATATTTTGACTTTTTAAACTATGTCTAGGTATTACTTTTAAAGAAGATTTCATCTAACCAGACACAGTGGCACACACTTGGAATCCCAGCTACTGGGGAGGCTGAGGCAGGAGGATCCCAAGTTCAACGGCTGCCTGGGCCACATGGAGAATTCAAGGCCAACCTGAGCAACTCAGCAAGACCCTGCCTCAAAAACAAAGAAAGAAAAAGAAAAAAAGAAAAGAAAAGAAAAATAAAGAAGAAAGAAAGAGAAGGAGGGAGGGAGAAGAGAAGGGAAGAGAAGAGAAGAGAGAAAGGAAAAGAAAAAAGAAAACGAAAAGAAAAAGGAAAGGGGCTGGAGATAATAGCTCAGTAGTAGAATGCTTGCCTAACATACACAAGGTCCTGGGTTCAATCCCCAGTATCACCAAAATGGATGGTGGGAGATAAATAGGAGAGGGAGAGAACTCTACCTCCAGTCCATTGAAAAACTGTCTTTCACAAAACTGCTCCCTGGTGTGAAAAAGGATGAGGACTACTGATCTATACAGATGAATAAAAGAGGAGAAAACATTCAGAGTTGTTTTCAATTGTTATTTTCATTTATTTTTAGAAGTATTTTTATTTTTCTTCTCCTATTTTACTGGTTGAACAGAAAAAATAATAGTCACACTTAACTTCATGTTAATGATGGACTTTTTAAAGAAATCTGAACAGAGAGCACTGTGGGAAATGTGGGAAACAAAATTGTACTCAAGATCCAAAATTAAGCATTTGCTGTTGTTGTTAGGTGCTGTTGAGTTGATGTCTGACTCATAGCAACCCTATGTACAATAGAAGAAACACTGTCCATGCTTCTCTCCTATTCATAGAGCTTTCGATGGCATTTTTTAGTCACTTTTAATTATGGTAAAATATACATTACCAAGGGCTGGTGTTTAGCTTAGTTGGTAGAATGTTGCACTGTGCTCTCTTAGGCCCCGGGTTCAATTTCTTGTTGTTGTTGTTGTTGTTAGGTGCCATCGAGTCGGTATCCGACTCATAGCGACCCTCATAGGGTTTTCAATGGCTGAGTGCTTCGGGATTGCCTTGGGAGTGCACTGCCAGGCCCTTCTCCCATTTTTGCGGTGCTGGGAATTGAACCTGGGGCCTCAAAGACTGCAGTGCAACACTTTACCCACTGAGCTAAATCCCAGCCGGGTGATTTCTAGCACAGTAAAAATAGGAGAAGGACATCACAGCCCACCCTGAAACAATCCAGGAACAATCAGCCAATGAAAACCCTATGAAGGTCACTTTCAGATTAGAAGGCACCTAACAATAACACAAACATGAAAATTACCATCTTAACCAGTTTTAAGTGTACAGTTCCAATGACATTAAGTACACTATATTTGTTGTCCAACTCTAACCATCATCCATCTAGAAATCTTTGAGAACTTTTTCCATCTTCCCAAATTGTAAGTTGTGAATGCATTAAAGAATAATTCCCTATTCCCCCATGTCCTATTCCTTGGAAAACACCATTCTATTTTCTGTCTCCATGAATATGACTTCTCTAGTTATCTCATATAAATAGAATCATACAGATTTGTCCTTTTCTGCCCTGCTTATTTCACTTAGCAAAATGCTCTCAAAATTCACAGTTACAGCAAAACACATTTTAACCCTTAACCAGTATGTTGTTGTTGTTAGGCGCCATCAAGTCGGTGTCCAACTCACAGCGACCCTACTTACAACAGGCGAAACATTACTGTCAGCACTTCTCTGCTATTCGTAAGGTTTTCAATGGCAGATTATTTTTGGGGAGTGGCTTGCCAGGTCCTTCTCCCAAGCCTGCAGCACCTGGTGTTCCCACGTGGTGTTCCATCCAAGTACTAATCAGGCCCATCCCTGCTTAGCTTCTGAGATCTGACCGATGGGATGCCACAGCAGTACGGCTGCAGGCTTAACTGGTACAGTGGAGCTAAAACAGACCCTCAGGTGAGTGCCAGACATGGGGCACTGAGGCACTTACCTAAGTAACAGTATATGTGTGTCATTGGGTCATATGTGACCCAGGAGCACAATAGCAGTTAAGGGTTAAAGATGGCTCCCAAACCAGTATAAAAACGAATTCCTTGATAATGCCGTGAAAAATTAAAGCACTGATAAATAAAAAGGAGTATCAGTCAGGAAAAACTAATCCTTCTCTCCCCCCTAACCATGATCAGGGCACCAAAAAAAAAAAAAAAAAAAAAAAAAAAAGCCATCTTTTCTTCGTGTATGTGCAGGACTGTTGTTGTTGTTAGGTGCCATCGAGTCTGTATCCAACTCATAGCGACCCTCATGGGGTTTTCAATGGCTGACTATTTCGGGATTGCCATGGGAGTGGATTGCCAGGCCCTTCTCCCATTTTTGTGGTGCTGGGAATTGAACTTGGGACCTCAGAGACTGCAGCGCAGCGCTCTACCAACTGAGCTAAATCCCAGCCCATGTGCAGGACTAGGGAGGCTAAAAACAGGACCTTGCCCACACTTTCTAAATGCTCTACCACTGAGTTGCACCCCAGTCCAATTTTTATTGTTTAAATTGAGGCAGGGTCTTACTAACTTACGCAGGCTGCCTCTGGCCTCAAACTTGCAATCCCCCTGCTTGGGACTCCCAAGTAGATGGGATTGCAGGTGTGCACATGGCCAATAGCTCACAATCTTAAACTACCAAGAAAGGATGTCTTGATAACTTCATAATGAGCAAAAAGGAACAAAATCAAAAACAACAAAATCATTCTGTTTTTGAAAAATCCAAGCAATTACTTCCCTAAAGCTGGTGGCTCTTTCAAGTTGCCCAACAAATTTTATAAGGGATTCTGTGTATGAAACTAGGTCTTTGTTTTGTATTTTAAGGGTGTGGCCACACAAAACACAAAAATGCTAAAAATGTCAGGTGTTCACAAAATCCTGAGTCATGGTGAGTACTTTATAAACAGGTGTGAAATAGCCTCCAGTCACACAGAGCTCAAGTAGGAAAAACACAGAACCCGACCTTTACAAAATATTTTGAAAAGGTTCCCTTGGTTGCAGGTTAAAAAGAAAAGAAAAACCACCAGTCTTGTTGTGTGCCTTTATGTTCCCCATCATTCTGTATGAATCCCTGCACTGAACACCAGGCATTTAATTCCTTCTAAAAAAAAAAAAAAAAAACCTCACACAGAGGTCCCAGAAAGCCTTTCAATGGTGTCACCAAACAAAGAACGCCAGCTCTTTAAAATATCAAAAACATCACTCTACTCTTAGGCTGGTTCTCTGAATTTATTTATGATGCAAGTAGGGTTACCTGCAAAATTTAACAAGAGCAGGTAACTGGCAATGCCTTTGGTGTACAAGGATCCAGGTGAAAACCACTCAGGCAAGAGTTATGCACTTCACAGGCTCAAAATATTAACACCAAAATAAGTAAAATAATCTGCTTAAAATAAAGTGAGATATCTTAACTGTTATAAAAGTATTTTAAGTACTGTGGATGTAAGTTGTTGGTAAAGTACTTGCCTAGCACGTGTAAAACTCTAGGTTGGAACCCCAGCACCACAAAAAAATTAAAATTAAAAGTATTTTAGATAAGGCATTAATTTTTGTTTTATACAGCTTATATGCTATTTCCAAAAATAAGTGATTGCCACTAACAGCTAAGACTGTCAATGAAATACCAATGCAAAATTTCCTACTGTTCAAAATTATCTGCTTCTACTTGCTGTTCTTTTAGATATTATATCGTCTCCCCCACCCCAAAAGACAAAACATTAAGTACTCAGATTGTCATTACCTAACTCCTTAAATTGCTAACCACGCTAAGATAGGCACTATCTCCGTATGACATTTACTGTAGATCAAAACATAAGACGTGTGTGTGTGTGTCTGTGTGTCTGTGTGTCTGTGTGTGTGTGTATAGAGAGAGTGTCCTCCTATACAGCCCAGGTTAGCCTAGAACTTGCTATGTAGCCTAGGCTGGCCTCAAACTCACAATCCTCCTGCCTGAGCTTTCCCACTGCTGGGATTACTAGTATACACCTCCAATATGTCCATCTAAAACTGAGTGTTTTGCTTTGGAGTTTCCTTTCAATGAAGAAAAATTTTGGCCAAAGAGAAGCACACAATGTTGCTTTGTTTTGTTTTTTTCCCTCATCTTTTCAATATTCCTCCCACTGCAGCTCCCTTTTAATAATATTCAAAAGAGACTTTATCTGGTTTATCATGTTTTATAAAGCCACACTACCCAACAGAGGGACACCATAAAAATAAAAAATAAAAATAATCCATTTCCACAGATCATATATACCTTAGGACATGAAATACATTACACTGGGTTAAAATATATATCTATAACAAACATTTATGTCAAGTTTGGCAAAGTGTTCTTTAAGGCACTAATGATGTAGAAAACATTTTTAGGCGCGGTGGCACATGCCTGTAATCCCAGTGGCTCGGGAGGCAGAGGCAGGAGGACCGCAAGTTGAGACCAGATGCAGTCTGTGTAACTGATACCCTGTCTCAAAAAGTAAAAAAAAATGGGCTGGGGGCGCAGCTCAATGGTCCAGCACTTGCAGAACATGCAAGTGTGAGGCCCTGGGTTCAACCCACAGTACCACCAAAAAAAAAAAAAAAATCATTTTCAGGACATTTTGGGCTTCCTTTAACTGCAATATGGGATAAAATTTCACATAAAATGCAAACCCCTTATACTTAAAACTTTTATAAAGATTTTTTTAAAAACTAGGATCAACATTGTCTTAATAAGATTCATAAGAACACACACACTCAAAGTGACTATATCATACTTACTCCACAGAACAATTCGTTACTTTGCAAGATGGTCAGCAAATGAATTAACAGTAAACAGAGAAGGGCACATAACCCTTATAGGGCTGCTGTCACTTTCTTAAAGATTTCTTTCTCATCTAGAGAAATTTCTAAAATGTTAGAATTTATAGATTTCTAACCTCATCTTCAAGATCACTAACATAGCATAGTCACATCAGAAGGAGAAAGGAAAATGAAGTGGAAATATACAAATAAAAGATGAAAAAGAAAGCTACTTTGCAATTACCACCTCAGTTTACTTTGAAACTCATTAATTCATTATACATCTGGAATGAGCAGTATTTTGAACAGAAAAGCCTCTGAGATTGCTTTCATTCAGATATTCTATGATCACCAATCATTAATACCACAGGGTTAATTGGACTCATACTCCTAGACTTCCTAAAAACAAAAAGTGTGTTACAAAACAATCATGATGAACATTAAGTAAGTAAATGAGGATAGCAGAAATGAAAAGTACAGCTTTCAGCTGCCATTAGAAAACTAGGACTTGTGTTATAAGTCCTGACATTAGTAGATTCTGAGACAGATTCTTCTTGACATTAACTTATGTTTTAAGCATGGAAATTAACAGCTACTGAGTCCTAAACTCTATGAGTCAAAAACACACCACTGTCACTTTATATAAAGCTGGAAAATTCAGTGATTTCTACAAATGTCAAATAGTTTCATACAAAATTATGTGTACTTATCTGTTAGCTTAGCAATAGGTTAAAATGGTGTTAAGAAAAAGACCTTAATATACTTTCACTCAGAACACTATTGGAGTAATTTATGAATCTTGGATGTTAATCTTCAGAAATTAAGTGCAGGGCATTTCATAATATTCTTACAATGACCATCTCTTCAAACTATCAGTGAGACTTGCAAAATTTTTATAGGACAGTGTTAGAAATGTGTATGTTTAGTTTATGTGGTCCAATTAGCCTGCTAATATACAATTCATTTTTCCAGAAGCATTTTTTTCGATAGGGCACACTTCCAAACTTTTTAACTGACCTATTCCATAGAATGTACTTTTCGTTCTATCTTGCTTATACAGGTTAATAAACACTGAAATACTGTCTAAACCTATCACTGTGTCTTTATATGTCTAAGTTTTCCCTTGATATTTTTATTTCAAAGATTTTGATACAATCTAATTTTTTAAAAATTCTATGCAAAAAAGAAAAGAACACACAACTCCATGTTTTCACTACACCAATGATGAATTCTAATATTTATTGGATATATTAGCCAAAAAGAAGATTCTGCTACTTTTAGAGTAGATGCAAATGTACCACCAGAAACTATTTTATGAAGGTCTCTCTGCGTAATGAATTGGTAAACTATTAGTCCATCCAGAAACACCTAGGTTTTTAAATGTTTGATGAGAATTGTAGTTAAAGTTCCAATCTTTATTCACTGATGGCTCAAAATGTTATTACCACCTAAAAGTAAAATAGCATCCACACAAGATTACACAACTTCACACTGACCTTCGTAACTTTCAAATGTCTTTAGGGGAGGTAGTGTCCCTATTACATTGAAAACAGACTTGATATATTAGAGAAAAAAAGAATCTAAATAGTTATTGGTTTCACATACCCTCACCTTCCTAAACAGGAATAGTTCAAAATTCAGCAATCATACCAGCCATTGGGAAGATACTCAAGAATTTAGAGAATTTTGCTAACACGTGTCTCAATGGTTACAAAGGGGAAAAAAAGTAGATTTGTAATGACAAAGTTTTAAAATTATTTAGTCACACAAGGAAATTTTAAAAATCGTTTAATGAACATAAACTCTTAGCCGTTTTCTCTCTAAAAGGGATCTTTAGTATGGTGTCTTCTTTCTGAGTCAGAGTTAAAATTTGTATCTTTTTATTCCTAAATGAGTGTCAGTCTCACTCAGAGGTGCTGTTTTATTTAAAACATATTCTTTCTCAGTAACCACTTTGTTCTAATTGGCAAAGCAAAGCCAAATCCCTAAAGCACATAGCTCGTTAAGTTCAGTTTGGATTACAAAAACATACATGAAACAAACTGCATGGAAATGTACAAATTAACAGCTCAGGAATATGGGATAGGTAGTGGAATTAAATTGTAACACTGAATAAAATCCACAGGGAGCCTAGGGAACAAATCACTAGTGTGTCTATCCACTGTACAAGGTTTCCAAATGAGCAAATACACAAGGTAGAGTACAAGCTTTTCCATAACTCAACCAAATTGCTAAATATGAATATAACAAAATAAGAGGGTTTTCAATGCTATTATGCACATATGTATGAGAATGTGGGTAACAAAAGAAGGCTTAACAAATGAAACCTACAGGTTGCACTATCTAAATATGAAATTCATCTTTGCCTTCCCATTGACAACGTGCAAACAGACCTGCAATTAAATCACATTTCCAGATACTTAAAAAAAAAAATCTTCTGAGAAGCTAAATACAAAAGACTAAATTAGAAATGGTGGTGCTTCGCTACACATGGCAGAGAGCAAGGTTAATGAGCTCAAAGTTAAATGAACAAGAGGAAATGTCAAGAAATGAAAATCTCACCACCAAAATAGAAAATGCATAAGGCAAAAACACTCCCCCCATCACACATGCACACCTTTCCCCAAAATTAGGTAATCTGTGACACTTTCAACACGGTTTCTCTGATCTCTGGAGAGCTAGAGACAGGCGGCCACTGAACTAAAAGAAAAACAACAAAGGAATAGCATACACTCAACTACACACAAATGCAAAACAATATCGCCACATCCTTGCAATCCAATCGAGACCTACCTCACTGGGTTTTTACAATACGATTCCATATAACTAAAAACCTTCACTTCTAGTATTATCAAATAGTGGAGAAGATGAGGTTTGGAGTCTGAACACCTATAATCAATCTCAGTTCTTCACTTTAAAATTTATTTAATTTTTATTGTTTTATATAAGTAAATAAATAAATAAATAAATAAAATAAAATTTATTGTTGGGAACATAACAAGCCATTTGAAGTACAGTTTCCTCAACTATAAAATGGAGATATAGTGGGCCAGGCACGGTAGCCCACGCCTGTAATCTCATTGGCTCTGGAGACAGAGGCAGCAGGATCTCAAGTTAAAGACCAGAGGCAGTCTGCATAACTTAGCAAGACCCTGTCTCAAAAAGTAAAAAAATGGGCTGGGGACGCAGCTTAGTGGTCCAGTACTTGCTGAGCATGCAAGTGCGAGGCCCTGGGTTCAATCCCCAGTACCACCAAAAAAAAAAAAAAAAAAAGATAGAGATATAGTCACAAATGTTCTGAGGATGGAATGAGATGATCCTATACAAAAGGGTATTGTAAAAATAAAGGGGCTGTTGTAATCTTAGTCAACAACACAATTACTTCATTTCAGGACTTCACAACCTTTTTAAAAACAGAGAGAGATCACTGTCCTTATGCTTCCTTCATCTTTTACACAAATAAGAATTCTTATTCACTTCTAAGTATCCTTCTTTCAACATTTTTTGCTTGATTATATGCCATTTTTATTTTTCTCTAAACCATGATACTTTTTCTCTCAAACCCAGTCTAAAGGAATTTTTTTCTGTATCTAACATTCAGTCTTAATAATTTAAAAAATTTAAAACAAAGTTTTGGTAATAGTTCAGATTGTTAACATATAGTTAGATCTACTTTACAATTTAAGATTCAGCCAAGCATTGAGGATTTTAAATGATATTAAATTCTGTAGTGGTAAAGACCAAATTTTAGCTATACATTAACAGCTTGAAAGTAACACTCTAAGAACTGAGCATGGTGGCAGACACCTGTAATCCCAACACTCAGGAAGCAAAGATAGGAGGACTGATACAAATTCGAGGCCAGCCTGGGGGAGGCATGAAGGCGGGAAAAGAGAGGAGGAGGGAAGAAGAGAAGGAAATAACATTCTAACTTTTCACTCACCATCCTGACTGTGGATGAAAAATTAAAAATTAAGTTCAAGGGGGTTATAACCAAGATACACGTCCATCAGAAAGGAAACAGCCAGAACAAAAATTACTGTGGGTACCAATAGCTAGGTGGAGCCAAGATCACAGAAGGAAAAGAAAGGAAAAAAACACCTCATGATGCTTTCCTCAGTCTACCATACATTTACCCAAATTCCTGTGAAGCCTAAAAGAAATCATAAACCTGAGCCTGATCGTTCTGATAGTGTGCATTAGTATACGGAGAATACAAAGCATAAGAAGTATTAGCAGTTATCTCTTATACAGCTTTTCATGACACACAAGGTTTTCTAACTACATAAATAAAGGCTAACTATATCCAACTCAACCAGTTTTCAGAACTAGCAGTCTCCAAGCTTCTTTGATAGAGGTACACCATCAGTACAAAATTGGAACACATCTCCTATATGTCTATTTGTTTTAAAGTAGTTAGCTATTCCTGCAGTGGACTGAATGGTGCACACTATTCATAACCCCATTTTCAAAATATGACCACCCAGAACCTGTAGATGTGATCTTATTTGGTAAAAGCATCTTAATGGATGGAATTAAGGACTTCTAAATAAAATAATGCTGCATAAGGATGAGCCCTAACTCCAATGACATTTGTCCTTAGAAGAGATAGAAGACAGACATACACAGAAGAGAAGACCATGTGAAGATGAAGGCAAAGCCCAGCATGATATGTCCATAAGCCACTGAATGCCAAAGACTGTTGGCAAAACATAAATTGGATTCTCTCTCAGAGGCTCTAGGAGGAATCAACCCTGATGATTTCAAGTTTAATTTCAAACTTCTGGCCTTCAGAACTAAGAGAATAAACCTCTGTTGTTTTAAGCCAGCAAGTATGTATCAATTTGTTATGGCAACACTACCAAATTAATAGTTAAGATAAAATACATTATAAAAGTCAAAAACAACACTGAAAGGATGATAATAAATATACATAGACACACTAATGTGGTCTGTATATGTCTCAATGGATAATCCTGTGCACCACTATGTAGATCACAGCTTTAGAACAACATGTGAGTAGAAACTCAAGTGACACTCCAAACTATCTTTTAAGATAGTAACCACTAAATTTCTTTCACTTTGCCTAAAATAATGACAAATGGTCATAATTTTTGTACTTAAGGCCTAAAAGGGGCTACCTTTCTGCTACTTACCACACTGAATATTTTGTTTCTGAGTAGAAATGCAACAATTATTTTTGACATAATTTCTATAACATCATCATCTTCAATATGCAGCTTCATTTACAGCATAATAACTAACCATGAAATTTAAGAATGATTATTAGTGACACAGCAAACTGCTATAGACTAAGCAGTCAGAAAAGACTACCACAGTCCAGCACTAGTAATCATTTAAGGATCTCCTGCTCCCATCTAGCTTTCATTTGAGAACACAGTAGTTATAGCACAAACACTACAGTTTTAAAAACAGAAGCAACCTTTAAAAAGACAAAAGAAAAGGTTGCGACTGTGGTATAAAAACACCTGAAAATGCCAAGCACAGTGGCAAACACCTACAATCCCAGTGATTCAGGAAGCTGAGGCAGGACAATGGCGAGTTCAAGGCCAGAGGCGGTCAGCATAACTTAGTGAGACTCTGATTCAAAGTAAAAAATAAGGGGCCATGACAAGCAAAGTATGCATGAGGCCCTAAGTTCAACCCCTAAGTACTGCCAAAAAAAAAAAAAAACCAGCAGAAAATAACTCAAATGTCATCAACAGGGGATTACATAAATAAACAGGGACATTTTAGAAAAAGGATAACCAATTAATTCATCAACCAAACCTGAAACACTGTGAGAAGAAAGTTATTAATATTTTCACTAGCACAAAAAAAACCCTGAGACTGTTTCAGGTAAATCTAGACATTAGACGTTAATTAAAATATTATAGTTAAACTAGGGCTGCAGATGTAGCTCAGTGGTAAGGTACTTGTCTAACAAACATTATGTTGTTGTTGTTGTTAGGTGCCATCAAGTTGGTATCCAAATCATAGCGACCCTGTGTATAACAGGCGAAACACTATTGTTAGTGCTTCTCTGCTGTTCATAGGGTTTTCAATGGTGGATTGATTTTTTTTTTGAGAGTGGATTGCCGGGTCCTTCTCCCAAGCCTGCAGCACCTGGTGTTCCCAGGTGGTCTCCCATCCAAGTACTAACCAGGCCCAACCCTGCTTAGCTTCCAAGATCTGACAGGATTGGATGCCACAGGGCTACAGCTGCAGGTAACAAACATTATATCCCCCTCCAAAAGAAAAACCTAAAGCAACAAGTATCAATACAATTAATTTCTAAAAGCATTATTTTAAAAACTACAAGTTACAAACTGACTAATGAAATGTGATTTGCATATTTCAAAAACAGATAGTTTATATAAATCCTCATTTATAATAAAAAGTGTAAATGCAAGAATAAGAAAGACAGTGGTTGTCTCTAAGGTGGGAAGATGACAATGGGAATAAAAGAAAAACCTTATGAGATTTTAGTGACCCACTGCCCTTCTTTTTCCCCTAGCCCTACAGGGTTGAACCTAGGGCTGCACACATGCTAGGCAAATGCTCTACCACTGAGCTGTACTCCCAGCCTCTTTTTTATTTTGAGAGGTTCTTGTTAAGTTGTGTAGGCTGCCTCTGGCCTTGAACATGCAATCTTCCTACTTCAGCCTCCTGGTTGCTGAAATTAGATGTGTGAGCCATAAACTTTTTTTTTCAGGGATTGGTGGCAGTACTGGGGATCAAACTCAGGGCCTTGCACAGACTAGGTAAGCATTCCACCACTGAGCTACATCCTCAGTCCTTTAATACCTTTTTAATGTTACAAATAAAGAGGCAAAATGTTAGTGTTTGTTAATTCTAGATGGGCTGGTGATTTTTTATTTTGCTACTTGATGTATTTTGAATTTCAGATACCCATCTGACAAAAAACAGACAAGAAATGGTGAAGAAGAAAGCCCCACTAGGTTGAATTGTCCCCTTTTAGCAAACACATGACCAATGTGTGTTATACTTTAGAAATATTTCTTGGTCTGTCAACTTTTAAAAAATGAGAGTACACAAAAATAAGTAACATGTCAACAGAATTACAAAGACAGAAATACCCTATTCAAATTCTTCATCTTAAGAACTGCAGTTATGTTTCTTTGGGGAAAGAGTGATCTGAAAAATCAAAGTTTGACAAGCTTACAGGTTCCACTGTCTTGCCTAAATCTTGCTCACTGAAGTAGGTAATTTGTTTTTACCCTGTACTACTGATGGGTGCAGGGTTCCTACAATTTCTAAAATGAAGCATGCATAAGGAGAGATCAAACATTTTTCAGACTCACTCTGCTCCTCTTACAGAAGATCCTCAAAACTGAGCTGTGTGCTACAACTCTTCCCTTTCACACATGACTATAAGCAGATCACTTCTACTCTGGTCTTCCGTGGGGAACGGAAGTAGAAAAGAGATCAGTATATAACCCACATGAGGTATAGTCAAAGTACAGTTAACTTATTTAAAAAAGAAATTAACCACTTCTGAAGTCTCTCAAACATGAGTATGATGTACTTTACTCTTTAAAAATTTATAATTTGTACAATTATATTAATACTGAAATCTGAAAACACAGAGAATTAAATATAAATCCCAATTACTCCTACTGAGAATATCAAACTTAAACTTTTCATGTATCATTTTCCCATTTTATCCAGTGCAGCTGTATACACATACATTTTATGCAGTCTAATTAAAAATAAGACACTACATAGAGGCTGGCCTAGAACTCAAGATTCTCATGCCTCAGCTTCCTGAATGCTGCAATTACAGTCATGCACCAATTATGCTTAGCTTTCAATCAGCCTTTAATTCATGTCTCTGTTACTTTGAAAAGGAAGGGGGTAAATCCCAAACAAATTAATGGTATATTAAGAACATAAATTACGGAAGTGTTATTCAATAAGCACTTTGGATTTACGAAGAAAATTGACAGGAGTAAACAACTGTGATAATTTTCAGACTGGATACAAAGTTTGTTGTTGTTGTTGTTAGGTACCGCTGAGTCTGTCAGTGCCCAACTCATAGCAATCCTATGTATAACAGATGAAACACTATTGCTGTGCTTCTGTGCTATTCATAGGGTTTTCAATGGCTCATTATTTCTTGGGAGTGGTCTGCCAGGTCCTTCTCCCAACAAAGTATGTAGCAGTGGGGAAAATGAAATTCTCCTCTAATACAAGCTATTTCATCACCTAAGCCTTTGCCAAAGTCCATTTTACTTAAAACAATGACTATATAACAATATTAACCCTCAATTATTATCAAAATAGACCCCCAAGCAGGTTCAAGACATGACACACTGTAGCACTCATCTAATCGTAAGTTAGTGCAGGGTGAGAACATGAAACCTCAGAAGCATGATACCAGCTACTGTTGTTGCAGGTGCTATAAGTTGGGCTGCTGTGAGTCATGCCTGACTGAGTCATAAATCAGGCATGACTCATAGCAGCCTGACTTACAGCAATCTCTGTAGGGTTTTCAATGGCTGGCTATTTAGGGATTGCTTCAGGAGTGGACTGCTACATCCTTCTTCCATTTTTGTCTTGCTGGGGATAAAACCCCGGTCCTCAGAGAGTGTAGAGCAGCACTCTACCAACTGAGCTAACTCTTAGCCATGACACCAGTTAAGAGTTAAGAAATAATAAAAGTGGCAGGGTGAGGTGACACACGCCTATAATCCCAGTGACTCAGGAAGCAGAGACAGGAGAATCACAAGTTTGAGACCAGAGGGACTCTGCATAACTTAGCAAGACCCTGTCTCAAACAGTAAAAAAAAAAAAAAAAAAAAAAAAGGGCTGGGGGTGCAGCTCAGTGCTACAGCACTTGGAAAGCATGCAAGTGCAAGGCTCTGGGTTCAACCCCCAGTACCACAAAAAAAAAAAAAAAAAAAAAAAAAAAAAAAAAAAAAAAAAAAAAAAAAAAAAAAAAAAAAAAATTAAACAAAAAAAAAAAAAAAAAAAAAAAGAAAAAGAAAAAAGTTAAAACAAAAATGAGTACACAGAATAGTTTTATCCTAGCTAGTTAGTAGAAGAAATATATTAATTATAACAATATTTTCTCCAAAGTTAAACATCAGAACATAGTATTAAAGACTGCTCATTCAGTAGGTACCTGAAGACAGATTTCCACAAAAATAGATACATAACTGGCTGTGAAGTCACAATAGAATATGCTTTCTTATGACAAGTATCATTTTACTTACTACAATATGCTTTACCAGCAATGAATAATAAGGCAAAACCAACCATGAAACAAAGGTAAAATCGTTTAGCCACTTTGCCACTGAGAAATATATATACTTGAAAAGTTACACTGAAACTAATTTTCAGTGGTAGGATGAGGCCACGAGTTCAATCCCCAGCACCACAAAAAGGAAAGAAGGAAGAAGGCAGGGAGGCAAGAAAGAAAGGAAAGGGGAGAGGGGAGGAAGAGGGCAGGGAAGGGATGGGAGAAGAGGACAGAAGGAAAGAGAAAAGAAGAAATTTCATTATCAGTTTGTAGCTAAAGAGAGGTTTTATATGCATTTTTAATTCATCGTCAAATGGCATGGTTCTACACTCATAGAGTGACTCACTAAAAGTATTTCTTTTTAAAGGAACTATTTTGTAAAAGGTAAGAAACCTTCTTCTACTGTGAATAATCATCACATCCTAATTTACCCAATTTAACATGAATCATGACAGAGCACATTTCTAAAGTTAGTCTTAAATGGAACAATATGTTAAAGTCAACAGCCATACCACCCTGGCGATCTGATCTTGGATGATAAGCAGGTTCGGGCCTGGTCAGTCCTTAGATGGGAGACACACCTGGGAATGAATACTGTGTGCTGTAGGCTTGGGAGAAGGACTTGGCAGCCCACTCCCAAACAATCAGCCATTGAAAACCCTATGAATAGTCAAGAAGGACTGACATAGTGCTAAGCATAACACAGTGCTGATAGTGTTTCTACTTTGATTTTTCAATTAAATACTTTTGTCTTGGTCTATAAATGACATACATAGCAGTTTTTTAAATGTTTATTTTAAATTTTTTATTAATTTATATTATTTTATTAAACTTTTTACTTTTTAAAGAAATTATAAAAATTATTAAAAATTAAATTCAAAGTCTAAAGCTCCAAAGGGCCAGAAACTGGTGCTTTATATGTTGTTGCTGCTGTTGTTATTAGGTGCCCTTGAGTCAGTGTCAGACTCACAGCAACTCTACATACAACAAGCAGAACACTATTGTCAGTGTTTCTCTGCTATTCACAGAGTTTTCAATGGCAGATTGTTTTGGGGAGTGGGTAGCTGGGTCCTTCTCTCAAGCATACAGCACCTATTGTTCCCAGGTGTTCTCCCATCCAAGTACTAATAAGTCCAGACCCTGCTTAGCTTCTGAAATCTGATGGGATTAGAGCCACAGTGCTATGCCTGCAGGAGGTGCTTTATATACTAAGCATATATTAAGTTTGTCTTCTGATAAGCATCTGTTGTAACAGCTACTCAAAGAATCTTCAATCCTTTGGAATGTACCTTCAGGCTTTCTTTTTTACAAAGTATAAAACGATCTATACACTATAGCTACTTCCTAGTCACCATACTCTGTCCAATATGGATATCCAAGAGTTTATAGGTGGAGATAGTGCTACATGAATGGAAGAGTTACTTCAACCTCTTAAAGTCTTCCCCATTTATAACCATCCTGTTTGATGTTTGTGCTATCCATGCTTTTATTTAGGAGGTCAGCAAAGGTACTGTAGGCTTATATAGTATAACAGGTGAGTTAGGTACTAAATATGTCTCTAAATATAAAAGACTACTTAGTGTCTAAAACTCACAAATTCATGAATTAGGTTTACACCAAAACTGAAAATAATACCACAATGAGTATCATTTCTACCTTGGTAAGAGACAAGACTACAGTTAGCTATTGTGCTTGACTTTCATATGTATTGTAACACAGCAGTAGGCTATCAGGTTTAGTTCATACTTTCATACAGAAAAATAATAAATCAAACTATTTGAGAGCTCAAAACTAACAAAACTCACAAGAAATCAACTGCTTAACACCTTGCATAAAGAAAAGAAATATCTGCTATTTAACAATAAAGAAAATAAGACGGGATGATTTTCCAAAGGCATACTTCTGCAATTCAGTAGTTTTCCAACTTTTTAAACCATACCCCACAGTAATGTATACATATTTACATCATAAGCCCTTAAAGGTTATTTGCTCTTACACAGGAAACTGAGCCTTCAGCCTACCACACTGGCATGAGACCTCATAAGATCTCAGAAGCTAAGCAGGATCAGGCGTGGTTAGTCCTTGGATGGGAGACTACCTGGGAATATCGAGTGCTGTAGACGTGGGAGAAGGACCCGGCAGACCAGTTCTGAAACAATTAGCAATCAAAAACTCTATGAATAGCAGAGAAGCACTGATAATAGTGCTGGTTGTGGCACAGTGTTGGGTAGTGTTTTGTCTGCTGTACACAGGGTCGCTATGAATTGGACCCAACTCACTGGCACCTAACAACAACATATAACTGAAGCAAACATTTTGCAAAATAGTAACTTTACCATTTTCAATATAGTCTGATACTTTCAACTCTACTCAATTTTTTTTAATGCTGGTCATGACATATTAATTTCTTGACCCACTAATCTGTGACAATGCCCAAAGAATGAAAAGCTGCATTAGAAGACAGTATTTTAACCAATAAATTAAATTCACCACTATAAATACCAGGTCATGAAATCCTGTTGCTTCCTATTGCAGACATATACTGATTATTTTGAATTATATACAAAACAACATAAAAAATGCTTAAAGGGTAGTACAAGTAGAATAAAAAGGATTGAAAAGCCAAAACTAGGCTGAAGGAGATCTGCATAATAGCTTTAATAATTGGAAGAATCTGTGACAAAGTCAACTGATAACACATGTTCAAGAGTGGTCCGCTTGGTGTTTTTTTTTTTTTCCCCCAGTAATTGAGGTTGGACCCAGGAATTCATGCATGCTTGGCAAGCACTTCACCACTGAACCACAGGCCCAGTTTCAAAAGTGTTCAAATACCATCCATTCCAACAGTTCAGACAGCCTCTCCATAACTTCAAATAAACCGCAAATAAGCAACTCTTTGGTGATAATACAAAAATAATTAACATTCTCGAATGAGTATATAATAACATATCAACTCAAAGGTGGGAGACTCCTTACCTAAACTAAAGGTGTATCTGGCTTCTATTCACAGAATAGTCTTAGTCCTGAAAGAGACATACTAACATTTCCAAACAAATGTTACAAAAATTGTGATTAGAGGAAGGAAAATACAAAACAGGTGCAAACAGGAAAATCTAAAAAACAGCAAACAAAAATTTTTTACAGAAATGGAGAAAATATGTTAAACTTAACTTTTTTTTTTCCCTGAAGACTAATACCCTCTGGGGAAAAAAAAAGAATCCACTTTACCTCAAATCATAACGTCCATGTCAATCACTTCCTAGTGCTCCATTAGGTTATATCCTTTAAATATGTTACAGATTCCAGGCACAGAAAATCTTTGATGATAAAAGTCTTAAGGTCTAAGGAAGTTTAAGCCTAAGAAATAAGCACTATGCACTTCTAACCAAAGAGGTCTTAAATGATTCTATGCTTTAAAGGTCAGAGAGGCCACGTCAGGGTTCAAGATAAAAAGTATGTCAAAATAATGGAAGTAAAAATATCCTCACATTTCAAGGACAGGAATTTTGGGTGAGCTGTGAGCCTTTAGCAAATCCAGCCAGGTTGGACACTCACTCGTATGTAAAAATATCTTACTCTGTGGAAGGTGGGATGGGAGGAGAATCAATGTAGAGGGATACAGGAGGAGAGGATAATCTCAACAATGCAACTTCATGAGTACATGGGAAATTCTGTTAAATTGATGAAAGTGTAACCAAAAGGGATGTAACAGCTGCATAATGAAAAAATCAAATGCTGTATCCCTCTGTGCCCCACCAACATTTATCAATAAAGGGAAAAAAGAAAAAAAAATCTGACTCAAGCATTTCTCATTCTAACATTAGTATGATACACTATAGCCAAGCACTGTGATGCACACCTGTAATCTCAGTGATTGAAAGCAGGAAAATCGACAAGTGCAAGGCTATAGGCAGCCTGCACAACTTAGCAAAAATTAAAACAATAAATTTTAAAATGTAAAAAGAAACACTATTATTAGTTTAGGGCTGGGATTTAGCTCAGTTGGTAGAGCGCTGCGCTGCAGTCTCTGAGGTCCCGAGTTCAATTCCCAGCCCTGCAAAAATGGGAGAAGGACCTGGCAATCCACTCCCAAGGCAATCCCGAAATAGCCATTGAAAACCCTATGAGGGTCGCTATGAGTCGGACACCGACTCCACAGCATCTAACAACAACAACAACATTATTAGTTTATGCTTTCCCAACAACTAATATGTTAATGTTTTGCTTGTTTTGTTCTCTCACTCTCCATATAATCCTGTTAGGTGGGCTTGCTTAGGCATTAGTGAACAAGTACGGTGGAAAAAAAGGGCTTCAGAATAACTCCTATGGTCAGCCATGATGGATGAAAATGTGCAAGACAAAACTCAGAGCACTGAAAATGATGCTATTCAAATGGACCCAATGGATTCTCCACCCTGGTAAACATCAATGACTGACTGAATTCTCAACATTCTAAGACATCTACATATGGGCCCTTTCTTTTCAAAGAACTCAGTGAATCCATTAACACATTTAACAAAACAAAGACCCTAGGTCCCACATGCCTAAACTACAAGATTACTAAACAAGACTTTTCCAGTCAGAGCCTGCCCATGCTCAAGGCTCAAGTCACAATGGGTACCCAGGGCTGGGCACCCAGGGCTAACATCATATGGAGGTGCCCTGACTTGAACAAAACTAGAGTGAACATGTCCCCACTCTTCTCTCTCCTCCTCCTCTTGGGTGGCTGCAAGTATGCCTTTCCCTTCTTTGGGGTAGCTGTATGGAAGCTGCCCCTTCTCTTAGGGGCCCACTGTCTCCTCTATCCAAGGCACTTTTCCTCTAAATAACTTACCTTTTCTTCTGCTCTCTCTGGCTTTTACCTTCCCCTGGGGAATAGGAATATCCTTATGCCAATCCACCCACAGAACCAGTTTCTCCAAGCTCTTTTCCAGATTTATCTGAACTTCTCCAGGTGCCTCACTTCTCCTCAGTAATTATTCCTTAAAAATGTACTATCTTTCACAATAAACACTGTACTATGACTTCTGTGTCATGTATAAATTCTTTTGTACACCAAATACAAAAGTCAAGATTGCTGCCAGACTCCCAGATCCTTATTACCTGGCAACACTCCCTTCCTGTGAACTCACACAGCCCAGGAATCTTTTTAAAAGGAAAAAGAAAATATCTGAAGTGATGGTAGTCATTGAGGGATATGGCCTCACCATTCAGCAGAACATGTCATCAGATGCCAAAAAGTTACCAGTTAACCTTACAGTGATAGTTCCTAACCCACAACCTAACTCTCTCAACAAGACTTTAAACATGTACTTTTTTCTTTTAATTCAATATTATGTAAAAGTAACAAACTCACTTTTTGACCTCATGTATTTATTTGGAAATCTTTAAAACATTTCTTTAACTACTTTACTGGTACATAATAGCTATTTTTAAAGTGATTTTCATCTTTTAAAATATGTCGCACATCCTATACTTTTTAAAAGGCATTTGACTATGGTCAAAACAATCTTCACATTGTCTTGTACACATTCTCATTACTTGTACATATTCTCATTCTCCCATAATATGCTCTTTGTTGTGGTGGTAGTTGTCGTTAGGTGCCATCAAGTTGGGTCTGATTCAATAATGACCCTACCTACAACAGGACAAAACACTCCCTGCCACAGTGCCATACCCAGCACCGTGTTAGTGCTCTCTACTATTCATGTTGTTGTATGCCATGGAGTTGGGTCCGACTCATAGCGACCCCCATAGGCTTTTCAATGGCTGACTGTTTCAGGATTGCATTGCCACAACCTTCTCCCATTTTTGCAGTGCTAGGGATCGAACCCAGGTCCTCAGAGAATGTGAAGCAGCACTACCAGTTTTTTTGTTTGTTTTGTTTTTTCCTTTTTCTTTCTGTCTTTTTTCTTTGTTTGTGTCTGCTACTTGGGGGTTGAACCCAGGGCCTTGCACTTTTGCAAGTGCTTTACCACTGAGCTGCACCCTCAGACCATATTTTACTTTGTATTTTGTGACAGAGTCTTGCTAAATTATGCAGGCTGTCTCTGACCTCAGATCTGGGATCCTCCTGCTTCCACCTCCCAAATCACTGGGATTACAAGCATGAGCTACTGCACCAGGATCCTATTCACAGGGTTCTGATGGCTGATTATTTTGGGAGTGGGCTGCTGGGTCCTTCTCCTGATGTATTCTTTACACTCTTCCTATCCTCCCAAGACTGCATGCAAAAATATACTTTTAAAAATCAAAGATCTCTCTTTTTTTTTTTTTTTTTGGTGGTACTTGGGAGCTGAACCCAGGGCCTCATGCAGACTTTGGGTTGCACCCCTAACCCATTTTGTATTTTATATTTTGAGGCAGGGTCTGCCTAAATGCAGGCTGCCTCTGGCTTCAAACTCATGACCCTTTTGCCTCTGCTTGCCCAGCCGCTGGGATTACAGGTGTGGACCACCACATCCACGTCTCCATTTCTTCTAAATTTCAAAAAGAACACAAAATGCTGCTTCAGTAAGAAGGTCGCTATAGTCATTCCATATACTTGCTGTTGGAGAAAGGAATATAGGGGTAAAGATAAAGAGGCAAAAAGAGGAGATAATTTATAAACTTGAAATATATTCTCATAATATTTTTAAAAGCCAAGCTATGTAACAAGTAAACGGGCACAGATCACCAGAGACAGATAATAACAACCACAGAAAATAAAACTATAACAAGGTCAAAGAAACACAAAGACCATGGCTGAAATCTGACTTCACTGATAATTTCTTTTTTAAACTTTTTACTTTATTTTATTAAAACTATTTATTTTATTTAGTTTTTATTTAAATTATTTATTTAGTGACATAAGGCAATTCTTCATGAGCAGTTTATATGAGCCACCTTATTCAAAGATGCCTGGCCATCTTCTACAGCCATGGTTTACTAAATTACAATGGAGATCTCTATGTGGAGAGAGATATATAGTCTACTATGCATTTAGACTCACTGCTATTTTCATCCTTACTAATAAAGTTAAATTTTCATCAGTGTGAGGAAACATTTCTCATTATCTATAATTGCAAATAAGCAAAGTAAGAGAAGCAGAATACAGTCCTTTTGTTGCTCTTGTTGTTGTCAGGTGCCGTCAAGTTGAGTCCAACTCATAGCAACCCTCTGTACAACAGACAAAACACTACCCAACACTGTGCCATGTCCAGGACTATTATCAGTGTTGCTCTGCTATTCATAAGGTTTTCAATGGCTTACTGTTTTGGGGAGTGGGTAGTCAGGTCACTGTGGCGTCTATCCTATTTAATCTTGGAAGCTAAGCGCAGCCGGGCCTGGTTAGTACTTGGAAAGGAGACTGCCTGGGAACACCAGGTGCTGCAAGCTTGGGAGGACAATCCTTTTAATATGGCACAAACATTATTAAAAATTGGATAAAACCCAAATTTACCAATGCTGCTTTTCTTTTAAAAACTTAGAACTACTTGACAAATTCCAAAATTTGAACAGACACAAACTGTCAGCTTCCCCAACCCTCCCAACTTCTTTCCACTTATCCCCTACTTTAGGCACAAGTGTAATCGTATGGTATTATTTCTTAGCACAAATAGCATAATGAATACAAGATGAAAATTAACAAAGAATCTCTTTGATCAAACTCTAGCCAGGCTCCTCAGGGCCCTCTCCTTGACTAGGACTCCCCCTGGAACTGTAAAAACTAAAGGACTCTCAACATAAATGATTTCATCCACTCTTCTCCCTCTCCCTTGTTAAAAGATGTAAACATTGACATACCTTCTAACAGCTAAAGGCTGTATCCCTGGGAGGATACTAGCGCCCTTTAACATGTCTGCCTCTTTAACCTCAAGGCTGCCAAAAGAATTTGTTTGTTCTAACCAACACTTGAAGAGAAAGACCCTGACCACTCCTTCAGAGCATTTACTAAAAGGCACTTACAATTCTGAACTCCTCCTTTGTCCTTTTAAGATATGTATGTATCTCCTACAACTTAAAGTATCTTTCTCAAGAACCTGAAAGCCATTCCTTTAAAATGTAATTAGCAAGAAAGAGAATCTCTCCCAGTCCTAACAGAATCCTAACTTTGATCACTGCTAGCTAATAGCATAGCTGGCACGGTCTTCATATTTTACCTTTATAGATTGCTCACTTTGTAATCTTTCTACTTCTTTATAATTTTTTTCTCTTTTTAATTTTTTCAATTCTGTCTCTACTAAGCCTCTGTTCACCCCAATCCCTATTCTCTTTTTCTCCCTTTAAAAGGCTCACCCACCTCTGTGCAAAGTGGAGTTCACCCACTCCGTATTCTCCCTTTAAAAGGCTCAATTACCTCTGTGTAAATCAGTTTTGTTCATGTTAGACTCATCTAGTTCAACAGTATGTTACTGATTAAAATCTGTCCTTACTACTTTAAAGTGTCCAGCTTTGTTTACCTTTGACAAGATGAAGGAAAGTTAAACATATTCTAATTAGAAAGATAGCTATTTTATATAAAATCACTAGATACAAAATTCTTCAAAAAAGAAAAAACTGAAGGTTTCAATTTCATGAAGGAGTCATAATTCAAGGAGCCAATCGGCATTTGGTGGCTAAAACAGTCCTTTGGCAATGAAGTCCCAGTCAGGCCTTTTTTTTTTTTTTTTTTTTAAATAAATAATGAGTCTAAAGTACAAAGAGAGTAAGTAACTTACCCAAGGTGATTTCAATGAAGGATTTGATTACAAGGGGCTAATTCAGCATGATTTGCTTCCTGACTCCAACATGAAAGTATTCTTCCTGTTGCATTCTCATTGGTAAAGCAATCACTAAATAAATCATTCAAGTCAAGATCAGAGATGAATATACATTACCCTACTAAAACACGTTTTTATGATTCCTCTGTACATTACCACCAACAAACCAAGGAAAGTTTATTTGGTGCAAGTACACATGAAATTAATCACTCAGTAAAGACTACTTCAACAGTCCTAAGCAAACATATGAAGGACCTGAATGAAGAGAAACTACTTTCACAAAACAAAACCCCATGCATAAATCCAAAAGGGCTAAATGATTTAGGTATTTTTAAAAAATAACCAAAAGAAGAAAAACAAACACACATTTCTTTAAAAACCCTTTTCTGCACTTACCAGCAAAGCATTTGGAACAGAGATTCATAGTCTTGCTGGACCTAGGGTAAAAAAGAAAAGAAAAAAAAAGAGCTAAAAACTCCATAGCACTCTAATCAGAACATAAGATGTGTGAAATGTAGACAAAGAAATCCCTAGCAAAATAATTAAACTAATCAACTAGTAACAAATCCTGGTCAGCCATTCACCTCATCCCCAATAAAACAAAAACAAAAATAAGACATGTTTTATTTTTTTAGCTTTATGAAGCCAATGTTTTATTTACTTAATTATTTACTGCAACTAACAGCCCAGATGGCAGTAAGTTTAGGGATACTATAATATGCCCAAGAAATAGCAATCATCCCACATATCTCACATGATTACCACATTCCCTCCGTTTACACTGGAACATACACAACCATTGCTGTACACAATGGAAATTTTGCTTGTAAAGAAATAAAACTTTCTGGGCACTATGGCTCGCACGTGTAGTCTCAGTGACTTGGGAGGCTGAGGCAGGAGGATTACAAATTCTAGGATAGAGGCAGGCTGAGCAACATAGCGAGACCCTGTTTCTCAATAAAAAATGGGCTTGGGAATACAGCTCAATGGTAGAACACTTGTCTAGCATGTGCAAGGCCCTGGGTTCAATCTCCAACCTTCCCCTCACATTCATATCCATTTGATCTCCACAATTCACTTGAATGTTTATCTTCTTTTCTCTCATTTTAGTTCTATTTCAGATCCTGGTCACATTATGACCTGTTGTTTAAAATTCTTTCTTCTCCTGTTTCCAATCAAATTTTTTTCATGTCCTTTTTTTTTGTTGTTGTTAATAATAGTTGTAATTCACTGAATACTAACTTGGATGGGCATTTAACAAACATTATCTTATTAATCTTCCCAAGATACCATAGAGGATATTACCATATTGCTTTGCTTCTAAAATGTAGATTTTTTAAAATCACATTAGCATTTCTATAACAAGGAAACACCCTACAATTTGGCTACAAGTAATGAATAATTTAATAAGGAAAAGTTTCCCCATCTCTTCCAAAGTGTTATTAAATGGAAGCATCTTAAGAATCAAGGACATACAGCCTCATCTCTATTTGATCCATGAAGCAGCTTGCCAAAGGTTACACAGCTAGTGAACTGCAGAGAAATACCTGGCCCTGAGTCTAACTCCAAAGGCCATCCTGCCATCTCTGTTCACAAGACAGCAGTGGCACCACACAGGAGCCCAGAGTCTACCAGCAGGCAATCAATAATGACTTGTTTATTAGGTTCATCTCCCTGCTATTTCCATTACTGATCCTCTACATTCTTCCAAAATAAATACTAAATGTTGGACAAGCTGAACTATTTGTAGCTTCATTACTCACCAACTGCCCTCCCAATATCTGAGTCTTTGATCAGAGCGGCCCCTACAAATAAATTTTCTTCTGCCCTCTTTATTAAATTTTACAGTTTTAAAGAAAGCCTTGGAAAGCACAGGTGTCATAGAGCACATCTATAATCTTAGCACTCAGAAAGCTGAGGCAAGGGGATCTGGAATTCAAGGCCAGCCTGGGCTACATAGAGAGTTCCAGGCCTGTGGGCTACATAAACAAGATCCTATCTCTGAAAAACAAAGCAAACAAGCAACAGAAAAAAGAAAAGACAATAAAAGAAAAGAAAAAGGGAGGGAGGAAGGAAGGAGAGAGGGAGGGAGGGAGGGAGAGGAAAAAAAGGAAGGAAGGGAGAAAAAGAAAGGAAGGGAGGAAGAGAGGGAGGGAGGGAAGGAAAAGAAAAGAAGGAAAGACAAACCAGGCAGGTACTGTGGCACATGTCTGTAATCCCAGAGAATAAGAGGCAGATCCAGGAAGATAACGAGTTTGAGGTCAGTGGCAGCCTGAGCAATTTAGTGAGATCCTGCCTCAAAATAAAAAATAAAAATAAAAAATGGGCTGCAGGTGCAGGCCAGTGGTAGAGCACTTTTAAAGTGTGTGCAAGGCCCTGGGTTCAACCCCCAAGTGTTTGGGGGTGGGAGGGTGCTTCCTCAGGAATTATGTCCTGGTGGCTACAATTATTTTCCAATATGCTGGAACCCAAGACTTAACAATTAGTAATTGTTACAGATTAGGGAAAAGGGATAATTATTTCTTTCTCAAGAGATGCTGTGTCAACAAGTGGATATTTCTAAAGAGTTCTGCTTACTATAAACACATCAAGGGCAATGAGGAATATTAAGCATCAATAAATGAATATAAGTTAATAAACTGATAAAGAGTTGTTAATGGTGACATTCACTACATGCCAACTATGTAGTAAGCTTAACACCAGATGCCGCCTATCTGTCTTACCAATTAGGAGACAAAGGCGCCAAAACAGTATATAACATACCAAAGATTGTGAATGAGACTGGTCTAACTCCAAAGCCTATGTTCTTTTGAGGGCCTCTGTCCCAGTACAGAAGCTAGGGAGTACACACAGATCCCAAATCAGAACTCTAGTAGTTTCTGAGAATGGTCCCACAACTAAAGATTCAGTGTATGACAATCAAGGCAGTTCTCCCTCATAAAATAATGCCTCTCATGTGGAGGAAGCACAACCCCTATCCTGCCCTCCCCTACACACACACACACACACACACACACACACACACACACACACACACACACACCCCTAGAACTACCAGTCATTTCAGTTCCAACTCAGGAAAGAACTAGAGTTGAAGAAATTTCCTTTAACTAGAATCTCCCAAAGAAGTAGGTCCCTTTCTGATATTTATTATCTCTTGTCCCTGCAATGTCCCAAAAACGCCAGATCTAATTTGATATCACTTCTTTTGCCCCACTGTCCAGCAGGAATTATGAATAGCAGAGAAGCATGACAACAGTGTTTTGTCTGTTGTATATAAGATCACTGAGTCGGACACCAACTTGACAGCACCTAACAATAACAGAGAACTCAGTTCCAAGTGTGCTAGCTTTAGCATCTGTTTTTCACAAAGATGAGAAGAAAAAAATTGGCAAAGCAGCCTTTTTTTCAGTCTCCTTTATCTCTCTTCTGATAGTTTATGTATTTAAAACACCCACTATATCTATGTATTACCTAAATGACATCTATTCCATACTCTGAGTAGGAATTTTTCAACAATACAGTTGTCAGTGAATATATAAAAGAAAGAATATAGCTGGCATTATTAATCAAAACATGTTTTCTCACTTGCTAAACAATGCCAACTTAGGTCACATGGGTCAACAACACTGAAACCAAATAAAATGGTAGAGACTTCTAAGCACTTTGTGCTTTTCTCATGCTGACCATGCAAAACCTGAAGCTAACAAGCACCATCCAACTACTCATTACCTATGTAAAAGTGGTATGATCAGCTGCAGTCTTGGGATAGGCAACAGAATTCTCTATGCAGCATCAAGCATGAAAGGTAGATATAATTCTCCTTTGTCCTCACTGCCCCAATGAAACTACTCTTAAATGAGATCTCAAATGGTATAGTGTTTCTAAAACCAGGGTATAATTGGTAGACTAATGGCTACATAAATGTATTAAGTACTAGTCCTGGAATTTATAATCCCTGTTGTTGTTGTTAGTTACTATCAAGCTGGGTCCGACTCATAGTGACCCAATGTACAAAAGAATGAAACACTTTCAACACCATGCAATGCCTGGTACTATGTCAGAGCTTCTCTGCTATTCATAGGGTTTTCAATGGCTGTTTGTTTCAAGATTGCTTCAGGAGTGGGCTACCACATCCTTCTCCCATTTTTGCAGTGCTGGGATAGAACCCAGGACCTCAGAATGCACAGAGGAGCACTCTGCCAACTGAGCTAAACCCCAGTCCCTTTACAAACCCTAGAAGACACCTACTTTAGAATAATGTCTTCACAGATGAATTAAGGATTTTGAGATGACAAGATTACCTTGGATTATTTGGGTTTGCCCTAAATCAGAGGTATCCAATCTGTGGGCCTTGGACACTACCATCTGTCTTCAAGTCTGTATTTACAGCTAGCTCCTCCCCATCACTAGACGTCTGCAACCACAGTACCCTGGCATCCGATTCCAGCTAATCTTGGAAGCTAAGGAGGGTCATCCTGGTTAGTCCTTGGATGGGAGACTACCTGGGAATACCAGGTGCTGCAGGTAACTCTATTTTGGGATTCTAGCCTGCAGGCCTCTAGGATTTTTTATTGCTTTCTTTGATGGGAGTGGCAGAACTGGGCAGTTGAACCCAAATCCTTGCACATGCTAGGTAAGTGCTCTACCACTGAGCTGCATCCCCAGCCCTTTTTTATTTTTCATTTTGCCACAAAGCCTAATTCGTACAGGCTGCCTCTGGCCTTGAAGTTATGATTCTCCGATCTCAGCCGCCAAAGTCGCTGGGATTACAGGTGTGCACCGTGGTACTCAACTGCCTCCAGAATTTTGAGAGTGTGTTTTTCTTTTTTCTCCTTCTGTTTTTTTTTTTAAGTTTCTGTTGTGTTAAACCACCAAATTAGCAGCAACCTCAGAAAACTAACATCTGATCTCATCTTACTTAGTCTCAGCAGCATTTAACCACACTTATTCTTCTTTCTGAACATCCTTTTACTTTCTTGTTACTCAGGCTTTAAATCTATCCTCTCACTTCCATAATTTCCCTCCTATTCCTTCCAGTTGCCTTTACTGGTTCCTCCTCCACTGCTGCAATCTTTATCTGAAGGTTCCAAGCCTCAATTTCATTACCTCTACTTCTCACTTAGTGATCTTATATAATCAGATGGCTTTAAATACTGTATCTATAAAGACTCACTTGCTTACCTTCAACCCCAAACCTGTTCACATTGTTTCACTTGCTTACACCTCAATGTGTAACTCCAAAGCAAAATTTCAAATTAGAATTCTCAATATCTGCTCAAGTTGCCTGATCTTGTCCACCTTTATAAATGGCAATACCTTCTTCTCAGTTGTTTCGATCAAAATCCTAGAAGACATCTTTGATTCTCCTTTCCTGCCATTTCCCATATATGACAGCCTGACTCACTGACTTGAAAATAGACCTCAAAGCTATGTACATTTTCCTCAAGGTTCTACTCTGATCACCACTACTCTCACCTGTTGTTGTTGTTGTTGTTGTTGTTGTTGTTGTTGTTGTTAGGTGCTGACAAGTCAGGTCCAACTCCCAGTGACCCTCATAGGGTTCTCAATGCCTGATTATTCTGAGATTGCTTCGGGAGCGGATTGCCACACACATCTCCCATTTTGGCAGTGTTGGGGACTGAACTCAGGTCCTCAGAGAGTGTGGAGCAGCACCCTATCAACTGAGCTAAATCCCAGCCCCAACTCTCACCTAGGCCACTGCAAATGACTTTTTGCCAGTTTCCCCATTTCCACTCCTAACACCTTACAATGATTTTCCATATAGCAGCCAGAACAATCTTTGAAAAACATGTTAGATCATGCTATTTGCCTCGTTTAACACCATCCAACAATTTTCTTCTGCGTTTAGTATAAAATTCAAACTTTTTACCAAAGCCTGGAAGTCCCTTTGTGATCTGACTCTGCCTACCTTCCCTCCCCCTTTTTTAACCATTTTACCCCTATCACCACATTCCAACCACACTGGCCTTTTCTCTGTTCCTTGAATATGTTACAAGCCTTTTATCCATGCTGTTCCCTCTATGTCCAAAACATTATAAGTCAGTCTCTTTCTCATTGCTCAGATCCTACTTCAGAATCTTAGTAGCCATCCCTTGACTACCCAATTTAAATCAGTCTCTCTTCTTTTCTCTCACAACGTTTTTTGTTTTGTTTTGTTTTGGTGGTACTGGGGGTTGAACCCAGGGCCTTGCGCTTGCATGGTTTACAAGTGCTGGACCACTGAGCTGCCACCTCCAGTCCCCCCCACACACTTTTTTTTTAACCTGTTTTGAGACAGGGTCTCTCTAAATTACACAGACTGCCTCTGGTCTCGAATTTGCAACCCTCCTGCCTCTGCCTCCTGAGCGGCTGGGATTACAGGCATGCACCACCGCACCTGGCTTCACAACATATTCTTTGATGTCTCAGCCTTTGCCTGTTTTCTTACTATCTTTTACCACCAGAAGGTAAATGCCAGGAAAGCAACAATCTTCTGGGTCACTCTCATATGATATGTAACAGGCATCCAATAAATGTTTGTTAAAGGAAGAAGTGAATCCTTTCCTGGAGGCATGAACCATGAAAAAATTGTAAGTAGATCCTTTTTAATATATTTTGTAGAGGTCACTCCAACAACCACGTTGACAATTCCTGTGGCTGTCAATACTTCATGTCTCAAAAATTATGTCACAATGCATTGTCTACAATTGATAGACACACTACCTATGTATGTGGCCATGATTTGTCATCCAGGAAGTAACATGTAGAAGACACTTCAACAAGATGCTTTCTAATGAGATGAACTTAAAAATCAGGTTAAAATGATTATTGTTTAGATAAATAATGTTCAACATTATTTGCTGATTTTGTAAATGCATGTC
>VMDO01020392.1:0-37619 GCA_007922755.1 Pedetes capensis | reverse complement strand
TGGGTCCAACCCTATGTACAACAGAATGAAACACTCCCCGACAACGTGCCATGCTAGACACTATGTCGGTGCTTCTCTGCTATACACAGGATTTTCAATGACTGATTGTTTTCAGATTGTTTTGGGAGTGGGCTGCCAAGTACTTCTCTGGTTTTTGCGGTGCTGGGGATCAAACCCAGAGCCTCAGCACAGAGCAGCAGTCTACCAATGAAGCTAAATTGTAGCTCATTAGCTGTGTGGCCCTCGGTAAATCACTTAACCTTTCTGGGCTCCTGTTTCTTCATCTCTAAAATGTGGACATTACATGTCTCACTGGGATTCAATGAGTTAATGTATTAAAGTGCTTAGAACAGTGCCGGGCCCATGTTGAGAACTTTAGAAGTGTTCACTAATGTTGCATTTTTATTACTAAATATAGGGAGAAACCTCTTCTAGCCTGGGACATTGTCAGGGATATCCTAAGACACCATGAGTGTGCAGGTAGGGCAGAGGATGAGGAATTTGAGAGCTGGTAGGAGTGGAGTTGAAATGAATACTCACTGGGCTGGGGAAAGCCAGCTGGGCTGACAGGTTAGGAGAAGAAAGGACTATGAGACAAAGGTCACTCTGAGGTTCAAGAGCAGATATGACTGGGCAGAAACAGGTGAGAACAGTCACTGTGAATGACTATCAAGATCCTCAGGGAATAGGGGTGGGGGACTAGGAAGTCAAAACATACTATATTAGTAAGGGTTTTAGTTGGAGATGACATCCACAGCTATTTTATCAAAAAGGAATTTTTTGTAGGTTTTTTTGTTTTGGTTTGGGTTTTTTTTTTTTTTTTTTTGGTACTGGGGGTTGAATCCAGGGCCTCGCGCCTGCACGCTTTGCAAGTGCTGGACTACTGAGGGGCGCCCCCAGCCCATTTTTTTTACTTTTTGAGACAGGGTCTCACTAAGTTACGCAGACTGCCTCTGATTTCGAACTTGTGATCCTCCTGTCTCCGCCTCCCCAGACGCTGGGATTACAGGCATGTGCCACTGCACCCGGCGCTAAAAAGGAATTTTTAAAAAGGGTATTGGGAGTTTATAAAATGTTCTAGACAACCAGAAAACCAAGTTTAGAGGTACCTAATCGGGACAGATAGAGTCAGGACAGCGCCCACAGACACATCATTGCCACAGCTGCCTGCCAAGGGTTACACAGGACGAAAGGAATTAGCTGCCACAGACAGCCAAGCACTCCCAATCACCAGCCCCGCAGAAAACTCGATCCCCTGTCCACACCTAGCACCTCACCCTGGCCACTTCCAGCTCAGCGTCTTGTTAGAAGCCGGGCCACCTGTGGAATCCTTGTGACAAGGAGCTGGAGAAACAGATCTTTCTTTTAACCTCCTCACGACTTGGTTCAGAGGGGAAAGCCAGGAAGGAGCTAGAAGGAGAGGGGAGGGAGCCAGTCAAAGCTACCTGCCAGAGCTGGCAAAGAGGAGCTTGGCCATGAAGAGCGTGGCCATGAGGACACGGGAAGATGCTGGCATGACTTGACACAAACCTCCCTGCACAGGGTGGCGAGAGAACTGAGGGCTGGGAGAGGACTCGGGAGGTGGTGATTTTCTGTTTCAAAGATAACAAGGTCCTGGAGAAAAATAAGTGCCTCCGCCGAGTGAGGTGCCGTCAGAGGAAATCTACGCTTCTATTAAGCTCCTGCTGGAAGCAATGCCTTAGGAAAAGGAGTAAGTGGGTCATGACGTAGTGTGAGCATCTTTGAAAGATTCTGCTCCAGCCAGGAGCAACGTCTCTTTGTGGCCTGGACTCGCCCAACGCCTCCTCGGCCTCTTCTTTGTCTCCACTTGTCCAAGTCCTTTCTTCTAATGAGGCATTTTCAACAAGCCTGTTTTAATTCCCCTTATTCCACACACACTTGCAAGATGTAATCTCTCCCTTTACTCTCAATTCCCATCAGATTCTACCTGTATGAGGGGAAACCTCCATGGGGCGGGGGCAGATAAAACAGAAATGAATGTGAAAACAATGACCTTAGGTTTCTTTGATAGGATTGTGTTCTTGGAATAGCTTCCTCTGGGTCAAATGGTCAACCAAAGTTTTTACTATCTGGAAGTTTTGAGAAGGTTGTGTGGCAATTTGCAGGAAAAATGTCCTGAGTTGTGGCAAATAGGTGCCTGGTTCTTCCAACTACCGACTGCATGGGGCGTTTTTGATAAAAAAGTGGGCCAGGCAAGGTGGTGCAGGCCTGTCATCCCAGCGGCTCGGGAGGTGGAGGCAGGAGGATCGCAAGTTCGAGACCAGAGGCAGTCTGTGTAACTTAGCGAGACCCTGTCTCAAAAAGTAAAAAAATGGGCTGAGGGTGCAGCTCAGTGGTTCAGCACTTGCAGAGCATGCAGGCGCGAGGCCCTGGGTTCAACCCCCAGTACTAAAAAAAAGTGGCAAGACCCTTGCGCCCCTCTGTATTAGTCAGCTGTCATCACTGTAGCAGAAAAAACAACCCTAACTAACCTATAGGGGAAGAAGTTTATTGGAAGCTCACGGGGACAGAATCAGTCCATAATGGCTGCCGGGCCTGTTACAAATGACCTAACCGCATGGCAGACTAGGAACAGCAAGCTACCCAAGTCTCAAGTTGCAAAGGGTTAGGGAAGAGGACCCTCAAGCACCTCCCTCAATGATATCACTTTGGCAAAGCTAAGACCCACCTGCTAAAGTTTCGTGACCTCCACAAACAGTGACACCAGGTGGGGACCCAATGTTAAGGCACGTGACCTTTGGAGGATTCCTTATGTTCAAACCATGGCGCTCCACCCTGGCCTCCAAAGGTCCACGGGCACCTCATAATGCACAATGCGTTCAGTCCAGTTTCAAGAGTCCCCAAAGTCTTAACAGTTTCAATCGTGTTGAAAAGTCCAAGTCCAAGTCCCCACTGAGACTCAAGGTAAACTTAGGTCTTGTTGCTGTGTTATTGGCGCTGGCACTATCGTCAGTGCTTTTTCTGCTGTTCTGAGGTTTTCAATGGCTGATTGTTTTGGGGAGTGGGCTGCCAGGTCCTTCTCCGAAGCCTGCAGAACCTGGTGCTCCCAGGCGGTCCCCCATCCTAATACTACACAGGCCTGACCCTGCTTAGCTTCCAAGATCTGATGGGATCGGTTGCCAGGGTGTACGGCTACAGGCAATTTAGCCATGGGCCTTCGGAAAACAGAGAAACAGGGTACTCCTTCCAACATATAATGGCACAGCATAGGCATTCCCATTCCACGATGGAGGAACTGGGGCACGAAAAAGCAAGATCGATCCGTAGCAAGAGCGATATCCTGCTAGACAAACAAATCCTGTAGGTTCAAGTGTGGCATATGGCACATGTAACATCATCTGGCATCTGGCATCATCCGGACTCAAACAGGCCCGGGTGGCTCTTCCCTCGTGGCCCTCTGCTCTGGGGCTTGCGCCACTTCTTTCCGGCAGCTTCCCTGGGCAGATGTTTCACACTGCTGGCATCTCTAACACCCTAGGGAATCCACTGACACTTAGGCTCTATCCTCAGAGCTTCACATACCAGCCTTCAGGGCCTCTTTACAGGGCACTTAACCCTGGTACACACTGCCTGGCCTCACGGGCTATCTTCTGGAAACTTGGTGGCGGCCTCTATAACTCCTTAACTCTTGCCTTCTAGTTTTTGTTTGTTTTGTTGTTGTTGTTGTTGTTGTTTTGTTTTCTCTTATAGTACTGGGGGGGTGGAACCCAGGGGTCTTACACATGGTTTCCCACTGGACTACACCATCCATATCCTTTTTTATTTTTTATTTTGAGACAGGGTCTTACTAAGTTATGCAGGCTGCCTCTGGCCTCAAATTCACAATCCTCCTGTCTCAACTTCCCAAGTCGCTGGGATTACAGGCATGCGATACTATGCCTGGCAAACTGTTGCGTCAATGATGTCAAGAGTTGCTGCTGGCTTGAGAGGTAGCTGGGCCCTTGCAGACTACGTCTGTAGCAGCAGCAGTTTCTGTGTATCGAGGCTAAGAAATCATTTCCCTAGGTGACCTCTTTTCAGGAGTATATCCAGGAGATAGCTTTTCAAACGCTACCTTTTCAAATGCAGGAGATAGCTTTTTAGAGACTAGTTTTAAATCTGGGAGACACCTTTTCTGATATTCCCTTTTCACAGGGGATTTCAGTCTTAAAGCCCTTAAGTCTTAGAAGGGAAGGGGCTGGCCAACTTCCTCTGTGCCTCCAGGGAATTTCTTTTGTCCCAAGGAAAAGGCCAAGGCTTTCTTTCACTGCGGCTTATCTCTTTAACATAATTGCTAAAGACCTTAATAGGTCTCTTGGCCAGAACCAGCCCTGTCTGCCATAACCTTAAACAAGCTTTCGCTTTTTGTCTCTTTAAACTGTACGTTTTTCAGATCTTATTTTGGTGTGTGTGCCTTTTGCTCCATATTTTCCTCATAAATCTAGCTAAAAGCAGCAAGCAACAACCAATATAAATTCTAAACACTATGCATTGGAGGTGCTAACATGTTTATGCCAAAGGTTTGGAAAACAGCTACCTGGCCAACTGACTGGAAGAGATCCATATTTGTGCCTATTCCCATGAAATGGGATCCAACTGAATGTGGAAACTATCAAACAATATCATTAATATCATATAAAAGCAAAATTTTACTAAAGATCATTCAAAAATGACTGCAGAAGTATAGGGAACTGCCAGAAAATCAAGCCAGATTTAGAAGAGGGCGGGAAACCAGGGACATGATTGCTGATGTCAGGTGGATATTAGCTGAAAGCAGAGAATATCAGAAAGATGTCTATCTACATTTTATTGACTATGCAAAGACATATGACTGTGTGGATCATAACAAATTATGGATAACCCTGCAAAGAATGGGAACACCAAGGCACCTAATTGTACTCATGAGGAATCTATACCTAGATCTGGAGGCAGTCATTCAAACAGAACAAGGAAACACTGCTTGGTTTAAAATCCAGAAAGATGTGTATCAGGACTGTATCCTTTCACCATTATTTCTTCAATTTCTATGCTGAGCAAGTAATCTGAGAAGCTGGATTTTTTTTTTTTCACTTTTTATAGAACAGTTTTATTCTGCTTTAGAATGAAAACCTTGCTTTTGATATCGTTAAGGTGCACTGCAGGTACGCCATGCTGCCAAGTGTCACCTGGACAACAAACACCCCAGCTAGTGACCCGGAGGGCTGGGAACACGTGACCTCATCCTTTCAGAGCATGGAGAACCGGTATTTATAGCTTCTCTTCTTGACAGCAGCCTAGGACATCTCAGTCTACAAGGGTGTTGCCACTGCACTTGCTTTGAGACTCAGAATGCCTCAGCAACGTGTTCAGCGTCATGATTTGTGGGTTGGAGGAAGACTCATTAACAACCTGTGTTATGCAGATGACACAACTCTGCTTGCTGAAAGTGAAGAAGATTTGAGATAGTTCCTGAGGAAGAGCAAAGACCGTAGCCTTCGGTATGGATTGTGCCTCAACATCAACAAAATAAAAATCCTTACAACTGTGTCAGTATGCAACTTCATGATGAATGGAGAAAAGATTGAGGTTGTCCACGATTTGCTTTACTTGGTTCTACAATCAATGCCCATGGAAGCAGCAATCAAGAAATCAAAAGACACGTTGCTTTGGGAAAAGCTGTGGCAAAACGATCTCTTTAGAGTATTGAAAAGTAAAGATGTTACATTGAAGACCAAGGTGTGCCTGACTCATGCCATGGTATTTTTCAGTCACATCATATGGTTGTGAAAGCTGGACATTGAACAAGGGAGACAGAAGAAGAAATGATGCTTTTGAATTATGGTGCTGGAGATGAATACTGAATATACCACAGACTGCCAAAACAACCAACAGATCTGTTCTAGAAGAAGTACAACCAGAGTGCTTCTTGGAAGCAAGGATGGTTACACTGTGTCTCATTTATTTTGGATGTGTAGTCCAGAGGGACCAATCCCTAGAGAGGGACATCATGTTTGGGAGAGTGGCAGGTCAACAACAAAAAAAGAAAAACCCTCCACTAGATGGATTGACACAGTATTTACAACAATGGGCTTAAACATAAATAAGATTGTGTGTCTGGCACAGAATTGGGGAGTGTTTCGTTCTGCCTTACAAAATCCCAGTGAAATTCTTTATAGAAATAGAGAAAACAATCCTAAAATTCATATGGAAGCCAAAACACCCCAAATCACTACAGCAATCCTGAGCAGAAAGAACAATCCAGGGGCATCACAATTCCTGATTTCAAATTATAGTACAAAGCCATAGTAACAAAAACTGTATGGTACCGGCACAACTACAGACACGAGGATCAATGGAACAGAAGAGAGGATCCAGAAATAAACCCATGCAGCTACAGCCACCTGATATTTGACAAAGGTGCCAAAAATGTAAGTGGAAGAAAAGACACCCTCTTCAAGTAATGGTGCTAAAGGAAGGGGATATTTGCACATAGAAGATTGAAACTAAACCCCTCTCTCTTATCTTGTACAACAATCAGTTCAAAATGGATCAAATATCTTAAAACCTGAAACTTTGAAATAGCTAGAGGAAAACATAGGGAAAACACTTGGAGACAGCCATAGGCAAGGACTTTCTGAATAGGATCCCAAAAGCACAGGAAATAATGGCAAGAACTGACAAATGGGATTGGATTAAATTAAAAAGCTTTTGCACAGCAAAAGACAGAATTACTGGTGAAGAGATAGCATATACAATGGGAGAAAATCTTGGCGGGCTATACATCAGACAGGGGATTAATATCTAGAATATATAAAAAGTATAAAAAAATTAAAATACCAAAAAAGCAAAGTACCTAATTAAAAAAAAAAATGGGCAAAAGAACTGAACAAACACTTCTCAAAAGAAGAAACACAAATGGCCAACAATCATGTGAAAAAATGTTCAGCATCCCTTGCTATCAGAGAAACGCAAATCAAAAGCATATTGAGATACAATCTCGCCCCAGTCAGAATGGCTACCATCAACAAAACAGACAACAAATGCTGGCGAGGACATCGGAATGTGGTGGGAATGCAGGTTGGCATAGTTACTATGGAAATCAGTATGGAGTTTCCTCAATAAACTAAAAATAGCACTATCATACGACTCAGCTATACCATTTCTGGGTATATATCCGAAGGCATATAAGTCAATACACCACAGAGACACCTGTTCATCCATGTTTATTCCAGCATTATTCACAATAGCCAAGATATGGAATCAACCTAGGTGTCTATCAGCATATGAGTAGAGAAGGAAATTGTGGTATATATACACCATGGAGTTTTATTCAGTCATAAAAAAGGACAAAATTATGGCATTTGCTGGAAAACAGATGGAATTAGAGATCACCATTTTAAGCAAAATAAGCCAAACCCAGAAAGATAAACATTGCATGTTTTCTCTTATGTGTGGATTTTAGGCTTCAGTATATTCCATATGAAAACATATAGGGCATGAAAGTAGAAGGGGCCTATATAGAGAAAGATAACAGACTAAAGAAAAGGGTAAAAGGGCAAGAAGAAAGGTTAATGGGAGAAAGGAAAGGAAATATCACATATTTTACCCTTAAGGCAAAATTAGGAGAGAGAGAGAGAGAGAGAGATAGACAGACAGACAGACAGACAGACAGACAAACAAGATAGGCAAGCAATAGGGGAACCACTGGTAGAGAGGAGGGGATGGTGGATGGGGTCATGAGAGAGTAGTCAGGGAGGTGAACATGAGGAATGTACAATGAAATACATGCATGGAAATATCCTAATGAGACCCATTAAGTTGTACACTGAAAAATTACTAATAAAATACGATTACTCAAAAAAAATGACAAATTGAAAATGACACACAACATGACAAAAATCTTTAGTTACTATTCTAGAAGAGATGCGGAAAAAATATCATACCTATAAAAGTACTAAAAGATTCCAATGGGATAATCAAGAATAAAGAAAGAGTTCTTGTGTCTCTGGGTGCAGGCCCTTGGTAGAGTACATGCTTAGCATGTGTGAGGCCCTAGGTTCAATCCCCAGGACCAAAAATAAAATGAAATTAAAAAAGAAAGAACTGGCTCTTAGAAATTAAAAGATGTGCACTCAGACAAACTGTATGACATTTGCGAATGGCAATAATAAAAGAAAGATTCTAAAAGCCTATAGAGAAAAATCAAACAACATGACAATGCTGAGCTCAACATAATGAAGGTTAAGATTTTTGAGAAAAAAGATGGATCAGAGAAACAGAATAAGCACTCAGTTTAACAATGATTAGAAATGCCAGAAAGTCAAACAGGTCTAAAAGCCTGCAGTGGTAGTACTTTGTAGATTGGAGCAGAATGTACAAAAAGAGAGGTCTCTAGGAAAATTGACAAAGAAAAAGTAAACAACAAACTAGTAAACCAATGAATGAATGAATAAGTAAATATCCTGAGATACTATCCAGTGAATTTTCCCGTGTAGAAATTCCACAAGTACATTGAATCTAAACAAAAGAAAAAAGGAAATATCAATACCTGAAAAATCACAGTTATACAAGATATGGTTGTTAGGAGTGCTGTGGAGTCATGTCTGACTCCTAGTGATCCTCATAGGGTTTTCAATGGCTGATTGTTTCAGGATTGCCTCGGGAGTGGATTGCCATGTCCTCCCATTCTTGCAGTGCTAGGAATCAAACCTGGGACCTCAGAGACTGCAGAGCAGTGCTCTACCAACTGAGCTAAATCCCAGCCCATTATATAAGATAGGAAACGTAATAGAAGCATACCATTTGACTTGACAGAAAACAGTATTGCAGTCATAATCCACCACACAGAAACAAGAAGCCCAAGGGCTTGAAATCTAGGTCTCCATGAAAAAAAAGAATCTCAGTTCAGAAAAACTTCAAAACAAAATAAAGGCAATTGGAAACTCTTAAGAAATATAAAAGGCAGTATACTTTTTTTTTTTTGTATAAGTAGATAGAAACTCAGAACAAGCAAACTAAAATAGAAAGTCAGTGAGCTTTTAGAAGAATAGATTAACTTCCAAGTAATTGAGTTAGAATTTGTAAGATATCATGGGTATGGTAAAAAGGCAAATTTTATGCCGGGCGTGGTGGCGGCACGCCTGTAATCCTAGCAGCTTGGGAGGCGGAGGCAGGAGGATGGCAAGTTCAAGAACAGAGGCAGTTTGCATAACTTAGCAAGACCCTGTCTCAAAAAAGTAAAAAAATGGGCTAAGGGTGCAGCTCAGTGGTCCAGCACTTGCAGAGCATGCAAGCACGAGGCCCTGGGTTCAACCCCTAGTACCACAAAAAAAAAAAAAAAAAAAAAAAAAGGCAACTTTTTTTCGCACAAGGAAATAGAAAAAGAAAACATTTATCAGAAGAATTACAAAACAACAATATATCTTTTTAGAAATTGCACAAGTTAAAATGTCATGATTTTAAGCCAATGATGTAAGAAAAAAAATAGATTCGAACATTCTCCTTTGACTATCATAGAGATTATGACTTAGGAATTACACAGAGGGAAATAATCAACCATAGCTCATTTATTGGTTTTTCAATGCACAATATTCATGCAGACATGACATAAAAGCTGTTTAAATTGGCTTTCTTCTCTGGAATCAACTTAAAAATTACAGCATAGAAATCTTAACAGTGGTTAAAATGGGAACTAAACATTACCAACAGCTGATAGAAGTGAAGAGATGAAAGAAGAGGGAGCAGGAAATAAGCATTTAAGTATATTACAGTTACAATCTAGATCTGTCCTCGAAGAAGTGCAATCAGAGTGCTCCTTGGAAGCAAGAATGGGCAGACTGCATCTTACATATTTCCGGCACGTAGTCAGGAGAGGTCAATCCCTAGAGAAAGACCTCATGTTTGGGAGAGTGGCAGGTCAACGCAAAAGAGGAAAACCCTCCACCAGATGGATTGACACAGTGTCTGCAACAATGGGCTTAAACATAAATAAGATCCTGTGCATGGAAGTGTTTTGATCTGCTGTACATAGGGTCGCTATGAGCCGGCCTCGACTCGACAGCACCTAACAACAACAACAAAGTTACAATACTGTATTAGTATTATTCCTCCATTATTGAGGAATAAAAATGGCAATATTAGAAAGAGGAGAGGTATGAGAAAGTATGAGTGAAACCCCTACATGTCATATCAGGAAATCAATAGGTGATGTCTGAAGTTCAGCAATAAAAAACAATGTGCACAAATACAATCAGACCACCAGATCCAAGGATTGGGCATCTGCAGACTTAACCAATTCAGGTTACAATACTTTTATTGCATCTGAACTGAACACATACAGACTTTCCCTTGTCTGTATTCCCTAAAAAATATACTATAACAACTATTTACATAGTATTTACATTCTATTAGGTATTATAAATAATCTAGAAATGATTTAAGGTATTCAGGGGGATGTGCTTAGCTTATATGCACACACTATATCATTTTATAGAAGGGATTTGAGCACCTGTAGATTTGGGTACCTGTAGTGTCTGGAGTCAGTGAGATTGTACATCATTTAGTGATAGGCAATTAATGACTAGAAAAAGGAAAACCAAAAATGAATCAAAGTGATTGATTCTGGGGATCAGATGGGGATCAGAAGGCATGGAGCACTGCTCTGGTTGATATTTTCTCCCTTTATAAACAGTGTTCTTGTGTTCTTTAATTCTTTCAAAATAGCTTTCAGAAGTAACGAACACAAGCCCAAAAAGAGAAATACCACATGTTCTCACTCATATGTGGGAGCTGAATCAAAATTAAAAGGAGGAAAAAATCCTATACAGAAATTGGAACACAATAAAAAGCTAAAGTCAACTTAGCGGAGAAGGGACAATTTAGGGAGCGGAAAGAAGGGGGAGGGGTCTAGCAAAAGGAAGAAATGATGGGAGAAGAAAGGAGAGGAGGAACAAGGAAGAGTGAGGAATGAGAGAGAGGGTGGCCTCAAAGCAAACAGCCCTACTTTAATAGTTTGGGAAATAATTATAATAATAGCAATAATAACAAAGAATAGTAATAATACAAATGGGCTAGAAAATTCATGTAATATTACTGACAATGTAAAAAGATAGATCACTACACAAAAAGTTTTGACTTGAAACATAATTGGGATCCAAGGATATATAGAAAAATATTCTCACAAAAAGACAAGCAAGTGGAAGAGAGGTGTTTGGTGGGGGGGTGAGGGTGAGGAAGTGCACTAGAGGGTAAGGGGGAACTTATCTGTGCAATGTACAATGAAATGCATATATGGAAATGTCACAATAAATTGCATGTCAGAATGAAAACACATTAAGTTGTACATTGAAAATTTCCAATTAAAAAAAGAAAGTAAGTTTGTTACTCTGGAACCTGAACGTTGTGGCTCATGACTGCTAAGAGATTAACCTTTGACACATGTTACTGACACTCTTTTCCATCCATATAATTTCTGTCCTTGGGTTACCGAAGGCCTGGGGGCCAGCAATATGCAGGTCTGAGGTGGAAGAGTACCCAGATGGCATCGTGTATGGCGTGATATAAGGGATTGTTGTTGTTGTTAGGTGCCGTCGAGTCGGTATCTGACTCATAGTGACCCTCATAGGGTTTTCAATGGCTGACTGCTTCAGGATTGCCTTGGGAGTGGATTGTCAAGTCCTTCTCCCATTTTTTCGGTGCTGGGAATTGAACTCCGGCCTCAGAGACTGCAGTGCAGCGCTCTACCAACTGAGCTAAATCCCAGCCCGATATAAGGGATGGGGGAAGTATAAACTGTGGGTTATGGGTTATCTCGAGGAATCTCTACCCCAAGCCATTACAAAGAAGCTCTCCCCCAGGCTTACTGTCGGAACAACCCTGGGTCGTACCAGACTTCCATGGTCCTGCTGGACAGAATAAGTAAAATGTCTTATGTTTTCCTTTTGAAAGCGCTAGGAACAGCTCAAGGATTTGCACCGAGGAATGAAAGAGGAGCTGTCACCGAGTTCCTTAGGACTCACAGCTTGAAAGGAAAGAGGAGGCCCCCAGGGGGCCTGAGGACCAAGCCCAGCAGGGGACAGGAGCACTTCCACAGCCCAGGGGGTGGGACCAGAGCTCTTAAAGCCACACATCCCCTCCGTGGGCACAGAGACCCTCACAGCAGGGATCCATTCACACCAGTCACCCTTGGAGACTGCTATTTATGCTAAAGAAATTTATCCCACTCCATTGTATGCTTCTTGTCCAGAGTTCCCTTGGATCCCTTGTTTGGGGCCTTAGTCCTACATTGTGAGCGGCGCAATGGACAGGCCATTTGAGAGGGCAGGGATGGCTAATGATGGGTGTGTTAGCGCTGCAGTCAGTCTTTCCTTTGTGAATCAAACCCAATTTGGGTGCATTTGCTTAAAAAAAAAAAAAAAAACCTCATTTGAGCTTGAAGAAATGTTAGTTGTGTTCCATTCCTTTCACAAGGGAAAAAAAAATACTCAGGGGGGAAAACCCAAAACTTCATATTATTTATGGTCTATCCTTTCGGTGGTAGAAATTCATAGCCAATTATTACAGGTGTAAATGCATACGTGCAGCTGTAGCTCCTTAAGATAAGAAAGACCTTAAAAATGAGGGGGCCTTTCATCACTAGAGAGATGCTAATTTTTATCTTGCAGAAAGTCAGGGGGAGCCCTTTTTGAAATGTTTTCTTTTGAGGCAGAACTCAAGCATATGCCCCTGCTTTCATGAATTCTGTGAGCCAAATCCTTATAAATCCTTTGAGTTGACAGATCAATTATTCCTTCTAACAGCTAATGAACTAATAACCTTTGGAAATTTCTCCTTCCCTGGGTTTAAAATAGGAAAAAAAAATTTAAACCTTAGAGGGGAAAAAAATCAATTAAAGACTGCACAGCAATAAAAAACAATTTAATTCATTATAGCTTTTTAAGGAGAGCTATACTTTGTTCAAGAGCTATAGGTTTTAAATTAGAAACATATTAAATAACCTTGTATTTTATAAACATCATAAATATTGTTAAAATATGCCTTAATCTCACACTGAGTCCAAGCAAAGGAAGGGAGGTCAGAAAGCATAAGGGAAAAACAAGGAGCCAGGGAGCCAGGGGAGAAGGCAATCAATAAGAAAGGCAGCTGGGCGTGGTGGCGCACGCCTGTAATCCCAGCAACTTGGGAGGTAGAGGTGGGAGGACTGCACGTTGGAGACCTAAGGCAACCTGGGTAACTTAGCGAGGCCCTGTCTCAAAATAAAAAGTAAAAACATGGGCTCGGGGTACAGGACAGTGGTACAGCACTTGCAAAGCATGTAAGCGTAAGGCCCTGGGTTCAACCCCTCAGTACCACAACAAGGAAAGAACGAAAAGAAAGGAAAGAAAGGAGGGAGGGAGGGGAAGAGAAAGAAAAGAAAGGAAGGAAAGAAGGAAGGAAGGAGGGAAGACTGGGAGAGAAGGAGAGAGGGAGGGACAGGCAGTTAGTTCCTGGAGTGCATCTCTGGGTAAGGAACTAGGATAGGCTCTTGGGGGCTAGGGAGATGAAAAGGACCTGCACATATGGCATTGGAGGAGAAGAAAGAGAAGAACAAAAGGAGGCAGATTCCATGTTCCAACAGGAGCCACTGGACCTGGCCTGAGGAGAGAGGCAGCTCAGACTGTGCATTCTGCTGATGGAGGGAGTGGATGATCGGAGGTGGCAGATACTCCAGGCTGGGCGTCTGACTCTGACACAGAGGGGACACTGAGGGCCAGGGCAGGTGGCAGGCAGGGAGCTGGCAGAATGGGAATGCACGTGAGCTCTGATCCCAAGAATGAGGTGGTGCTCACTGGGGAACAGGGCCTAGTGGGGCAGGGAGGCACAGGGTGCCCTGTGGATCCTATATTGGGGTCAACCATTTTAATGGCAAGAACACTGAAACCATGAGCACCCGAGTCAATGACTTGCTCAGGGTCACATAGCACTAGATACAACTGTATGTCAAAGAAAGCCTGTGCTTTGGTTTTAGCTGGAGAACCGGAACAAGGCAGTAGTCCAGCTGCTAACTGATGACCCCTGATCTCCTTCCTTCTGGTGGTGCAGTTCTGGGAAATGAAAAAGCAAAGTCTCATTTCCAGCTGAGTGGGTCATCTATTTTCTACATCATGAACAGCTTGGAAGGGTGACATTCAGAAAACATCATGCACATTCCAGGGGACGCCACACAGCCCTCTACTCTCCGAGCTCCCAGTGCCGTGTGACATGTGCAAGGGGATGGGAGAGCCAGGAGAGCTGGTTTGGAATCACAGCTCCACTGTTCAGTCCCAGTTGCTCTAATTGTGGTACATTGATAGCTGTCATTGCACCTCAAGTCGTGAATAAGGAAATACCGTGAAATAATCCTTATACACCAGCCCACTTGCATGGGCTTATACAGCGTCCCAGACCCAACTGTGCACCACTAGGGACACGCAGTGAGCGTGGGGTTCACGAGTGCTGATGTCTGCAGTCATGGAGAGCCCCATGCTGAGAAGGGTCCCGAGATAGTCTTAATCATTTCCTTTTTTTTTTTTTTTTTTTTTTTTTTTTTTTTTTTTTTTTTGTGGTACTGGGATTCAACCCAGGACCTCACGCCTGCATGCTCTGCAAGTGCTGGTACTTTGCAACGGTACACTGAGCTGTACCCCCAGTCCATTTTTTTTTTTTTAACTTTTTGAGACACGGTCTCACTAAGTTACACAGACTGCCTCTGGTCTCGAACTTGCGATCCTCCTGCCTCCGCCTCCCGAGTCACTGGGATGACAGGCGTGCGCCACTGTGCCCCGCATCTTAATCATTTCTGAATGAGGGGCCCTGTGTTTTTACTCTCTACTGGGTCCTGCAAGTTCTGTAGCTGGCCCTGGGTAAAGCTGCATGGTTCAACCAGGGGAGCCCAGGAAGGAGATGCCCAGATAACTTGGGGTGGAGCTGGAAGTTTTGCGGTGGACACGTGTTAGTTTCTCAGCTGCCCGGTGAACAAGCCCATCTCTTACATTTGCAGACTATTCTGCTACGTTAATTCTAAGTAGGCCACAGGGCCTCAAGAGCCAAATGTCAGTGTTCCCTGCCTCCCTGCCAGCTAGTGCACAGTCAGGCAGGGGCTGTGACTCTGGAACACAATGCTTAGAAGGAGAGAGAATTCATTTTGGTAATCCTGGTAGGAGAATCAATTCTCCAGGGACATCAGTGGTAATTCCCTCCCCATGGCCTCTGGTGTCCAGCACTGGCTGGTGATTGTCAGGGAGCAGCAGTTGACATGGTTCTGTGGCAGCGTTACAGTCATGGTTATGGTTCCAGCCATCTTTGATTCCTCCCCATTTTCAAGGCTGGACACCCAGCCTTCTCAGTGATTTGGTTTTCAAACCACTCGATTATCTGTTCAGTAGACTACTTTGGCAATGAAGTGGTCAGAGGTGGTTTGTTGTTGCTTGTAGCCAAGAGCATCTTGTGACTCGGGGCTCCGTTCTGTTGTGGAGTTGCTACCCCAGTAACCCCTCAGGTGACAAACAGAGAATGGGTCCGTGTCCTGAGGCAGAGCTGACTGAGCCATGTGCCGCTGGTGCTGGCACCAGTCTGCTTGTGTGACCCAGCACAGAGGAGGCCTTGGAGGTCACCTGGTCCATGGTTTTTTTGTGTGTGTGTGGTACTGGGGGTTGATCCCAGGGCCTCGCGCCTGCATGCTTTGCAAGTGCTGGACCACTGAGCTGCACCCCCAGCCCTTTTATTTTTTTTCCTTACTTCCTGAGACAGGGTCTCACTAAGTTACATAGACTTCCTCTAGTCTCGAACTTGCGATTCTCCTATCTCCGCCTCCCAAGCCGCTGGGATTACAGACGTGCGCCACCACGCCCAGCTACCTGGTCCATGTTGTATGGTTGTTAGGTGTCCTCGAGTAGAGTACGACTCATAGCGACCCTCATAGGGTTTTCAATGGCTGATTGTTTCAGGATTGCCTTGGGAGTGGGTTGCCACGTCCTTCTCCCATTTTGCGGTGCTGGGAATCAAACTCGTGACCTCAGAGATTGCAGAGCAGCGCTCTACGAACTGAGCTAAATCCCAGCCCATCTGGTCCATACTCCCACTGAAAACAGTAACCCTTTAGGAGATGAATTAATATTCAAATAAAGATGCTCCTAATAACCAGAGGGTATCCTAAGCAGACAGCCTTAATCACAGGCAATAACCTTTGAGGTCAGCCAGCTCCCAGATATACAGCTCGGGGTCAATGGCCATCTTAGGGCTCCTAAGGCTATCCCCAGCTGTCATCCAATTATCAAGGCTGAAGGTCAAGAGATTGTACATCAGTCATGGCCAGAACAGGAAATGTCATTGATTCAGAGTGTGTAATGAAGACCGTGCCTGAGTCCCTAATGGATTTCCAGAACACAATGGGGCTAAGGTGCTCTGGGATGTGGAAAACCAGTGGCCACCTCTGATAGACTCCATGCACATATTGTGGCCACAAGAAAACAAAAGCAAAGCAACCAGAGGTACCACACACAGTGATGCCGCTTCTGGTCTCTGGGGGATTATTTTTATTTTCTTTGTGTTGTTATTGTTAGGTGCCATTGAGTCCAGTCTGACTCACAGAGACCCTCATAGGGTTTTCAATGGTTGACTGCTTCAGGAATGGATTGCCACATTCTTCTCCTGTTTTTCTGGTGCTGGGGGTTGAACCTGGGTCCTCAGAGAGCGCGGTACGGCACTCTAGCAACTGAGCTAAACCCCAGCCCTTTCTTTGTATTCTGCACTTTGCCAAGGGGTAGAGGAGGGGGTGAAAAAAGTCCAGACAAGCTCATTTTTCAATAGTGGAACTGAGCTCCTGGCTCTAACAAAATCACTTGATGACTGGCTTTACAGCTCTATTGCTACAGTGCCACTTGGCTGGTTGGGTGATTTCCAGCCACTGGGTAAGGGACGTGGAGTCCAGGACAGGGCCATTAGCCTGTAGGCACAGAAAGACCTAATTATGAAGATCACTGGAAAGCCCAAGCCACAGCCCACCCGGCTTCGTCCAAACGCCAGGCGCATGTGCAAAGGGCCAGAAAAGCTGCAGTGGAGGTGGGGCGGATGCGGGCCCACTTCCGGTCTCATAGACTCAGGGTGGAGATGGGTGCAAAGTTGGGCTCCGGATGCATCCTGCAGGGCGCACACTTAGTGCTAAACCAACACACAGGTCCCACCCCAGTCAAGCAGATGCCAGGTGTCATGGACCAGGAGAGGCAGTGACCAGGGGTCATTTGTTTGGGAAGGAACAGGTTGGATCCTGTAAAGCCAACATGGTAGAAGGAGCAAGAGGGCTCAGAGGGGCCAGGGCTGGGCTTCCTGGGAGCAGCAGACCCCAGGGGCGCCTGCAGCTGGTCACGGTCCAGAGGAAGGTGAGGGTTGGCGGGACCCTCCTTGGAGGGGCTCCGAGAGCAGAGGGGCGGATACCCTGGGAGGTCCCAGCAGCTTCAAAGGGAAAGGCAGGGATGGGCAGGGAGAGAAACTGAAAGGAGCGCCCTGCCCGCCCCTCCGAGGCTTTCCCGGGTGAGTAAAGTACTCATCGCCAAGGCTTTATTTGAATTTATCACCTCTTATTAGTGCCTTTTGAAATGCGAATTAGCTGATTAACCACTGCTCGCAGCCTTCCCACTGTTCTTTATTCTCCAGCATTGAGCAACTTTGTTCTAAGTACGGTAGGCCACAGTGGCCCACCAGGGGGAAATTATTCTCAGGGTTACAAGAACAGTGGCCCTGGGCTGGATGAGATCGGGCTGGGGGTGCGGCTGTGCCTGCAGCCAAGCTCCAGCCACCCCGGGTTTCTATAGGAAACTGGTACGGACACTGTTGGCCCCGGAGTTAACCCCACTCCCATCAGTGCCGCTTAAGAACAGGACAAACTCTGCCCCATCCCTACGCCCCTTTTTTTGATCTCTATCATCATTTTCTAAAAGGTTCATTAGTTCTGGGTCCCCGGGGAATGGGCGCGCTCTTGCTGGCGCGCTGTCTGGGATGCGGGTGGGGTGCGCACGTATGAACAACGGGGCTGGCCTCTGGCGGAGTCCCGCTCGCGCCTGCTCCTTCCTCCAGTTTGGCAACACCACACAAAGGCGGCCTGGCTTGTATACACTTTCCAGGCTGAGCCCCTATTCAGAGGGGCCTGCAGCTTGCGCGTAATGGGCCCCCTACAGACAAAGCCAGCAAGTTTCTTAATTAAGTCTAAGTGAAAGACAGGTCCCGCTTACATCTTCAGGGAACTTCAAAAACACCCTCGACTGCCTATCAAATCCGGGCGCGAAGAACTCGCGAACCATTTTTCCTCCTTTTAAATATGGAGAGCCGGGGGGGCCCCCGGCGCCAACGCCTCGGCCCCCTCTCACTTTCCCTGCAATTTTAGACATGCCTCTGGTTTATAAAACAGGAAACAAAGGGACTTCTTGTGTGTCAGAGAAGCCCTCGGAGGGTCTGCATTTCATTCCGGCCTTCCCCAAAGCACTGCGCTGTCTAAAGAGCTCTTTAACTGGTTTCGTCTCATTAACATTTCCACGAGGTATCACAGGGTGTATTTTTTAAAAACAGCATATATAGGTACGCGTATATATCAAGTAAGGACAACTCCTAGTATAGGCCGATATTTAAAAATTCGTTATTGGCTAATTGCCTTCTCAGAAATCCGATTTTTTTCCCATCCCCCCTTGCCCTTCCCCCTGCAGCCGCCTTCTCTCCCCTAGCCCCAGAAACCCTCTCTCAGACAGGCCTTTCTGTTTTCTGGGCTTTGCTGTGATAATGTTCTTTGCAAACAGAAACCAATTATTCTGCAGCAGTAAGTCACCGGGAGTATGAATTGCTTTAATTTTTCCCCCTTTTAGCAGCTGCCCAGGGTGGGTTGGGAGGTGGCTGCAATAATGAAGCTGGAATGAATACCAAAGCAGCACCAAGGCCGGGTGTCCTGCCGGGAAAATGATGTTGGGGAATAAAAGTGCATTGCTGTTGCGAACAGCTAATCAATGAGTTAGACGGTTTCCCCCGAAATGTGCTTTCCGCTCCGAATTTGCATCGCTGATGCTGCTTTCCGCCCTGAGCCTGGTGCACCTGACTAGCTTGTAAAAATGTCACCTTACTGTTAAAGTGCTAAACACGCCCTGTTTCCCTCGCCTGTTTTTTCCTCCCTCCCCCTTTTGCCTTTTCCCTTCTACAATTCTTTGCTTTCTCATTAGAAATGCCCGGCAACGTCTGGCAGACAAAGACACGGCAAACAAAGTGCATGGAAAAGAAAAAAAAAATTAAAAAGGACAAAAAGTGCAGAGGAATTCTTCATTCACTGATCTCTAGAATACATTAATATCTGAAACTGTTGGCACGGCCTAAAGTACTTGGGTGGCTAACAATGCAGGCAATGATTCGAAGTCTGGGATCTTCAAATAAACCCCAGCGCTGTCATGGCCACCGGGAAGGAGAAGAATGGCGATATTAGCTGACCTTCATCTTGTTATTTCTTCAGACCTGACTGCTAGACCTCTGTTTGCTTGTTACTAGGATTTCTTGGCTAAAAAAATCTTAGCATTTCCCAGGCAGTACAAGAGCCAGTTTATTAGGTAAATAAACCAGGCCATAAGCAGCCTTTTCTGCTCTGTAATGGGAACTGGGAGAAGCGCGGTGAGGGTTGAGTCGGAGTCAGGGGGAATGACTGAGAAGCACAGATCTCATCATTTTCCTCTCACCCGGAACACCAATGAACAATGAGGACAGAGTTTACACATCATCCAATCAATGCGCTGCCTCTGGTTAACTTAGCCAACATCACCCACCGAGTAAGGAAGGCAGGGCTCACAAAAGGAAGCAGCAAAGAGAGTGGCTTTCTTCTTCTAGATATCTGGATCTTCCATGACATTTTACTTAACCCAAGTTTACAAGTAACTGAAGACTATTTTATAATGCATTCAAACCGAGGTGATGGTATTGTATTTCATTCACCTATCATAATTAGTTAAATGCTCTTACATTACCCAAACCACTCCAATGAGAATCTTAAGAATGTAATAAAATCAGCAATGCAGAACTGAGTCGTTTTTTAAAAGGGTGTTGAGATCCAGAGGGCCTCTGGCTGTCTAGACTGTGTCATACTTGGTAATGATTATATTTTTATGTGCTGGTTTACTGTTTACTGTCTCTTCTTCCTCCCTCCGCTGCAACAAGAGCTCTGTGAGGGCAGTGACCACTGTTGTATCCTTCCTTATCCAGCATAGCTCTGTTGATTGGACCCATAGATCTGGAACCTATGATAGGGAGGGCTGACTGTACTGCCTAAAGTGGGGTATTTCTCCCCTGAAATGAACATATGAGTTCCAGTTTTCCATGGTTCCCAACTTTCATCTATATACCTTGTAATAAATGCTAGAAAAGTTTACTCTTGTTTCAAGGAGGAGGTCATGTGAATAGATATCATATACATTTTCAAAAAGTTCAAAGAGTTATATACACATTTTGTTAGAAAACACATAAAGATACAGAAAAATTTCAGACTCCAAGAAATGAGAAAAACAAGTGCCATGGTATGTAAGATGTTGTTGTTGTTAGGTGTCATTGAGTCAGTATCCGACTCATACCAACTCTCACAGGGTTTTCAATGACTGACTGTTTCAGGATTGCCTTGGGAGTGGATTGCCAGGTCTTTCTCCCATTTTTGTGGTGCTGGGAATTGAACTCATGACCTCAGAAGACTGCAGCACAGCACTCTACCAACTGAGCTAAATCCCAGCCCTTGTTATTACGTGCCTTCAAGTCCTGTGTGACTCATAGCAACCCTCAAAGGGTTTTCAATGGCTGATTGTTTCAGGATTGCCTCGGGAATGGATTGCCACCTCCTTCTTCTCCCATTTTTGAGGTGCTGGGAATCAAACCTGGGACCTCAGAGGCTGCAGAGAGGTGCTCTACCAACTGAGCTAAATCCCAGCACAGGTATGTAAGATAGGATCCTAAAATGTTAGAAAAAAAAAAAAAGACAATTCATGTAGATATTATAAATGTAGGAATAGAAAACAAAAAAGACTGGAAAGATGTATTCTAAGTGTTATTAGCCATTATTTTTAGGAGGTGGATTTTTATTTATTGCTCTTTATTTTACCACTGTCTACCGTAAATTAATTATTTTTACAGGTGGAAAAAATCTTTAATAAGCTTTCTGTAAAAAGACAAATATATTAGTAAATAGATCTCTGCCACAAGAATTTTTAAAAATACATAAAAGTGATGGTTACATTAATACCATAGGCATTCAGGTGTGCGACTCTCACGCGTGCGTGAAATATACATACATGGGTATACATAGCTAAAGCGATACCTACAGCTCTATGGGAACAGTCTTGGTGTGGAGGTGTGGAGCTATTTGTTTATTTATTTCTTGAGACAAAAATCATGGGAATCTCAAGGAAGTTTTTTTTTTTTTTTTTTTTTTTTCTTTCTTTCTTAGCTTGAAGCAACCGGGTTTCACATTTCTGGTTTTAAAAGAGATTATATTCAAGGATGTTCAATTACTTTGAATAGGTGTGACATTCCAGGCTGATGGGTATTCATATCTGTCAACAGCTGTGAATTAGCATTTCAAACCCCTTCTAAAGTGACTTATGAACTTGTTCGGCGTGAGGCTTCCGCACCTTTCAGGAAAGCTAATGCTGAATGCAAACCAGAGTGAAAACCATTTCTGCGAGGGAGCGAGGGAGTGTAGTCAACAGGAATGTTAGAGACCCAGCTGCCAAAGACAGCTTCGCACACCTATAGGTGCAAGATTACCACACCAGGAATTAGGAACACAAACTCCACTTCAGGTTATTAATTGGGCACTTATGGGGGTGGTAAAGATAACTAGGGGGGGGAGTTTAAGGTAAAATGGATAGTTATTCAAGAAGATTTTTCTCCTTTATTCTTGTTAGGTGCCATCCAGTTGGATGGTCCAACTCCTAGTGACCCTCATAGGATTTTCAATGGCTGATTGTTTGGGGATTGCTTTGGGAGTAGATTACCATGTCCTTCTCCCACTTTTTGTGGTGCTGGGGATCCTCAGAGAGCACAGAGCGGCACTCTACTAAGTGAGCTAAACCCTTTTCGCCTTTAGTATCTTTTTTGTTGGTTGCCATTCCTATTCCTACAAGGTAACGGTCAGAGGTGGGGGAGAAATGAATTCCGGTACATTTTTTAAAATGCCTATTTCAACTCAAAATGTCCCCTGGAAAATGTAACTTTAACATAAAATGGAATTAGCCAGTTGAAAATGCTCAGGAGACAATAAAAGGGAATTGAGAGCTTTACATATCAGAAAAACTCCTAGGCAATGCCTAAGAGGATTGGAAATAGATTTCTAAAGCATGTCACCTCTACAAACACACATGAAAAAACATCTCGAGAATTCCATGGGAAAATATACATCCATTTGAAAAAGAAACCCTGAAGTGTAAAAATTAAAGCAAAAAGGTTCCCCCCCCCCCCAGGACACAAAACCCTGCTTAAGTTGTGGAAGGAAAAGGGCTCATCAGTATTTCAAAGAAGGGTGATGACTTACTCTAATTTCTCCAGCCACTGGGATAGTAGGATGAGGCAAAAGCACAAGCCGACCCTCAAAATCCTGGGGACCACTCACTCTCCTCCCTCAGCTCAGCTCTGCTTCCATTCTGTGTGGCTATCTTGATCGTCTGCTGGGCCTCTCACATCATCTGGGGGGGCTTTCCATTCTTTTATTTATTGATGTGTCTTTCCACCACCTTATTTTTATGTTTTCAAGTACAGTATCATGATTCAGGTATGGTGACCTCTCCTTGAAAATGAGAGTTAAAGTTCCTAAAATTCCCCACTGTTGCAGAGAATTCAGTTAAGGAACCCAAAGTGTTATGGGGGGAACTGGGTTTAAAGCAGTGTGTGAAGCTCAGAAAGCCCCTGTGAGAGAGAACATAAAAGACAAAATTCTACATAAAGAGGCTGTCAAGGGCACCTTACATATTGGAGATGTGCAACATCTGGCACCATACAACCACTTTCCATTTGCCGACTTTGTTCACAAGCTCCTTCTGAATCCCCTCCGCTGCAGCCTCCAAGCAATTCATTCCATTCTCCTAGCCTGAAATTCCTTACTCATTTGAAACTACCCAAATCAGACTCATCATTTCTTCCTGCACTAGTTCGCATGCTTTCCAATCACAGTGGCTGGAAGTGAGCTCTCTTGACCTTGAACTTTTGCAACACCTTGGACAGCCCATTCAAATGGTCATTAGCATGGCTGCTCTATTCTGCAATTATGTCTTCTCTCTCCTACTACTAGAACACGGCTTTTCTGAGAAGAGTTTCCAAGGACAATGTACTTCAAGGATCATCTGGCGATATATGTCAAAATCAAACTGCGAGGCCCAAGAGCCCCTGAATCAGTTTCTCTGTGTGTGGGCCCCAGATGTCTTCATTTAAAAAAAAAAAAAAACATTCCAGGTGAGTAGCAAAGCCAGAGAATCACACACAAGCCTATGTGGCCTCCTGAGATTGAAGCCGCATCGTAAATCCTGCGATCTGACACTGTACCTCTGCATACAACGTTGGCACACCATTGCACAGATAGGGGAATAAATACTGTGCTTTAACTTCCTCTCTCTGTTCGTTACAATGAAATAACTAGTCAAGGTGCTTCCAAAAACCAACCGACAAATCAACCAAGAAAACATGCAGGAACTTAATTAAACACAGTAGAAAAGGATGCCCTGGTTCTGGATTCTTACTCAGTCAAAAAGGCCTCCTTAGCCAAGAGCCAGGAATGTGCCTGGTTTTTCTCAACACAAACATCAAACCAAGAAGACTGGAATCAACTTTCCAATAGAATTGACAGGAGGACCAAAAGAGATACTGTGTCCTAGCTGAGCATGGTGGTATATGCCTGTAATCCCAGCGGCTTGGGAGGCGGAGGCAGGAGGATCGCAAGTTCGAGATCAGAGGCAGTCTGCATAATTTAGCTAGATCCTGTCCCAAAAGTAAAAAAGTGGGCTGAGGGTGCAGCTCAGTGGTCCAACACTTGCATAGCATGCAAGCGTGAGGCCCTGGGTTCAACCCCTAGTACAAGAAAAAAAAAAAAAAAAAAGAGATACCGTGTCCTTTGAAAGTTCTGTGGAAATCACTGGCCTCTCTTACATTATTAGTCTTTTAACCTGACCATTCAGGAGCTAAGAAGCATGATCACATTTTATCGCGTGGCAGTGGCTGTGATGCTTTTGAGCCCTCTCTCTCTCTCCTCTCTCTCTCTCTCTCTCTCTGACTCTAAGCAACCCTGAGGCTGGCCCACCTGATCCTCTCCTATGGCACAATATCGCTGAGGGGACTTGGTGGAAATGTGACGAGTGCATGACAGATGACCCTGTCACAGAGGCCTGAATGTCTTAAGTGATTGTCCATTTGGAATCTGCACCTGTGTGGCAGGGCTCTGCACACCTGCCAACGCCAGTCCCTCCTGTCTTCTCAGCCCATCAAAGGGGGCAGCTGCTTCATCCACGGCCCCCCACGCAGTGGCCTCCTCTCATCCACCCAACCAGGACTTTCCTTACCATACAGACTCTCTCAACATTGAGCAGCCAGTACCAAATAGACTTGCTGTTTAGTATCAGTCGGATGAAATTCTATTTAGAATTTTTCCTGAACATTTTTATAAAATGAAAATAACAAGATATTAAAAGCACCTGGGTGTGTTAATTAGGGGGGTGTCATATTACTAAATTCATCTGAGAAAGGAAAAAGTGATAAACACTAGCATATCTTTTTCCTATTGTCTGAATCTCAAATTCATAGGATGACTGTTCAATTCCTGACTTTCCAGGAAATCTACTCATATACTTCTTGTTGTTGTTGTTAGGTGTCGTGGAGTAGTGTCCGACTCATAGTGACCCTTATAGGGTTTTCAATGGCTGACTGTTTCGAGATTGCCTCGGGAGTGGGTTGCCACGTCCTTCACCCATTTTTGCGGTGCTGGGAATTGAACTTGGGACCTCAGAGACTGCAGCGCAGCGCTCTACCGACTGAGCTAAATCCCAGCCCACCCCTACTCTTATAGATCCCAAATTCATTCCGAAAAGTAGAATTTCTACTCTATTTTGTATGTGTACCCTGACTATATTATTATTTCATATCCACATCACACATGAAAAGATCTTTACATTGTAATTTTACCAGGCACCATGGTAACACGCCTGTCACCCCAGTGACTTGGGAGGCTGAGACAGGAGGATCACAAGTTTAAGGCCAGAGGGGCAGCCTGTGTAACTTAGCAACACCCTATCTCAAAATTTTAGAAAAGGTCAGGGCTGGAGTACTACTCAGTGGTAGAATGCTTGCTTGGCATGCAGGAGGCCCTAGGTTCAATCCTCTAGGACTGCAATAATAATAATAATAATAAAAATAAAAATAAAAATAAAAATAAATTATGTTATATTGATTATAATTATATTGTATTATATAATTATATATTATATATAATTATATAATTATTAATATCTTATAATTATATTATATTAATATATTAATATAATAATAATTGTTATTATTATAAAAATTATAATTTTTAAAGAGTGTGTTCCTTAGGTGGTCACTGCCTTTAAGGTATGATATGACAACTTAAAAATTAAACAATTTCATGTGGAACTTGAGGTTTCTGTCTCTCCCAGAAGAATTGGAGGAGCCTACACTGTTGGGTCCCCATGGACACTTGGCACTGGCCCTGGAGAGAGGCAGACTCTCGGGCTGGATGCTTCCACTTGACTCCCTTGTTTCTACACCCGCCCCAGGGCATACAGATGAGGAGACATGGCTCTGTCCCCAAAGACGCTCATACTCCCGAGCCTGTGATACACGGATGAAGAGTATGAGCCACCAAACAAGGGAGAAGGACAAATCGATGTGGAGGAGGTCTGCGGGAAGGCCACCAGGCTGAGCAAGCACTGAGAGGCAGAGGTGGACAAGCAAGAGGCAGAGGTGGACAAGCCGACCCTCAAAATCCTGGCAAGCAAGGTCTGGAGGAGCGAGTGGAAAGAACTGCTTTGGCTACAGTGGCAGGCTTCCATGATGGCAGAGCAGCAAGATGGCGGGTGAGACCAAGGGGAGAGAGACCTGCAAGGTTTTAGATCCGGAGCAGAGGACTGTGGGTGTGCATTCTCAGGGCAGGTTGGAGCTCTGGAAAGCTTATTGCCAGTAGTGTGTCAAAATAAGTGCTGAGTAGCCAGGCGTGGTGGCGCACGCCTGTAATCCTGGTGGATCAGGAGGCGGAAGCAGGAGGATAGCAAGTTCGAGACCAGAGACAGTCTGCATAACTTAGCGAGACCCTGTCTCAAAAAATAAAAAATGGGCTGAGGGTGCAGCTCAGTGGTCCAGCACTTGCACAGCATGCAGGAGCGAGGCCCTGGGTTCAACCCCCAGTACTGCAGGGGAAAAAAAAAAGTGCTGAGTTTCAGAGTGACCATGTGGACGGCTGTATCTGAGATGCAATGGGAAAAACGAGCCTGGGGGCCCACTCAGTAAGGTACAGTCACAGCAGTCTGGCCCATGTGAAGGTGGCGACAGAGAGAATGCAGAAGAGGACCCGAGTGCGTAAGAAATGCTATGACTGAGGAGCAGAGGGCACTGGAAATAAAGCGGGACTTCATGAGAAAGAAGAGAGGTGATTATTACTCTTCACAGGATTTATTAATTGCTAGCAATGACCCAGCCTGAGAAATCTCTGGGGAGCTGAGTGAAGGGAAAACAGTGGACTGGGTCCTTTAAGGAATTCAGCAGAGGGGTGGTTGCTCTGCAAGGGCACAACAAACTAGCTAAGCAGATTACAGAAGCAGGGCAGTGTTGATTTTACATGGGACAGGGGTGGGTTATAGTGACCAGCCTTGTGGCTATGAGGACAAAAGGGAGCCTTTCACAGGTGGCCTGGAGGACAGACACTTAATGGTTACAGAATTGTGAAATTATCCAAAAGAATGCTCTGGAGACGTTCACTTACAGCAAATAGGAGCTTAAACAGCACACGAATTCCCAAGTCTTTAACAATCCCCACTTCTCTGGTGAGGAGATGTATCAACTCACAGGGTACAAGAATCAGTATTACCATCAGGCAATCACAGAAAACAAAGTCTGCGAGTTTCTTATAAAACCAGAGACCATTGGCTCATCAACTGGATGGAAAGGGGGACCTTAAAGGAGGGGCTTTGGGGGCCCACATCAGAGGAAGAGTCCAACTGGGAAAGAAAACAAGGCACGGGGGAAACAGTGGTGCCAGACATAAACGGGAGAGCCAGGCTGGCCTTCTGCGGGGGTTTCAGGTATGTGGGGTGCGTGTGTTTATGGCGGTGCAGCGAGGGGCTGTGGATGATGAATTAGTTCACACATGCTGGGTGCCAGGAAGTGACAGCGATCGAAAGACAGATGCGCAGATAAAAGGTACAAGTGTGAGGGGGCACTGAGTGGCAAGGACAGCTGGACGCAGGGACGGAGAAGCGTTCTGAGAACCAACTCCACATGCCTGATGATGCTACGCCTCGTAAAACCTGGAAACACTTCTGCTCCACTTCAAGACACGTCGGAGGGGCTGGGGCTGGGGCTGAGTGGCAAAGCACTTGCCTAATAAGGGGCCAGGGCTTAATCCCCGGTGCCTCGAATGAACGAGCAAACAAACAACAACAACACCCTAAAAACAGTGTGGCTTTAGGGACCCAACAACACTGTTGCCCTGGGTCCCCCCCAACACCTCCAGGTTTTTGCTGAGCCTTTGGGATGACGGATGGGGCTCGTTTTATCTGAGGACAGTAGAATCAGATGAAAGGGGTTAATTATAGCTATTTTTTCTACTGGTAGGTACCAAACATGGGAGAAGGACCTGGCAATCCACTCCCAAGGCAATCCTGGAAACAGTCAGCCACTGAAAACCCTATGAGGGTCGCTATGAGTTGGATACTGACTCGACGGCACCTAACGACAACAAGGTAACAAACAGCCACAAAAGAGCCGTGATTAAAGCTACGTCTGTTTAAACAGCCACACTGATCATTGTAACTGCTTTTCCTCTTAAATAACTGCCAGAAAACCTGACCCCCTCCCACCACCAAAAGAAAACAAACAAACAAACAAAACCCTCCACACGTTTAAGCATGTTCACGCTTCTCAGAGCCTGTCATGTAAAAGAATCCAAAAGCAGATGCCCAAATAATCCTGGACCACGGAGAGGCCCTGATTTATCATTTCACAACTGGTTCCCATGCCCCCCTGCCACCCCAAGCCCTTTCTGCTTTTTCAGAACTTGGCCATAAATTCTGCCATCAGGGCAGGGGAGGTAGGCGCGGGGGTGATGGATGTCAGAGGAGGGGAAGTGCAGCTCCCCACCAGGAGCAGAGACACAGGCACCCTGGCAAGCACTGCTCCCAGGCTCCTCACGGGCTGCTCCAGTGACACTCCGCATCTGCAACCTGCTCCCTGGGCCTGCGCCTGCGCCCCGGCTGCCAGATCAGCCTCCCTTCAGCTGCCTCCCTTCTGCTACTGTGTGCCTGCTACTGCAGCACTCAGTTTGGTTTCTTTTGTGAAAATTATCAGGTCAATATTACAGCCATGGCACGGGTGTGGTGGTACACATCTGTAATCACAGCACTGAGGGGGCTGAGGCAGAAGGATCATGAGATTGAGGCTAGTCTGGGCTACATGGTGAGACCCATGAAGAAAAGAGAGAGGGCTGGGGTTTAGCTCAGTTGATAGAGCATCTGCTCTGCACTGTCTGAGGACCTGGGTTCAATCTTCAGCACTGCAAAATGGGAGAAGGACGTGGCAACGCACTCCTGAAACAGTTCTGAAAACAGTCAGCCACTGAAAACCCTATGAGGGTCACTAAGAGTTGGACTTGGCTCTATGGAACCTACCCCCACCAACAACATGAAAAAAGAGAAGAGAAGGAAAATTTGATATTAACAAAGTAAAAGCTCTAGGGTGGGTAGGGAAGGAGAAGATCTTCGACAAAAATGGGTACAAAGTTACAGCTATGGTGGTGGGGGACAGTAGTGGGGGGAGGGATAAACTCTGGTATTCTTTTCCTCTTTTCCACAGCAGTAGAAATAGGCACAGCACAGTGACTATAGTTAGTAACAATGTACTGTATATTTCCAAATAACTACTCTCTTAGTAACTTTGAAATACGCAATATGTTGTTATTAACTCCTGCCTAACTGAAATATTTTTTGGTACATTTTGACTAATATCTCCCCAGTCTTATCTACTCGGCCTAGAGTATACTTTACTTCTATAAATTTTAACTTTTTTCTTTTTATATTCCATATCTATGTGAGATCATGTAGTATTTATCCATGTCTGACTTCTTCATGTCCAATAACAACCTCTGAATTCCTGTATATTATCATCATAAATGACAGGGTTGCTTTCATTTTTAAGGCTGAATAGTATTCCATTGTGTCTATACATTTACGTTATCCCTTTCATCCACTGATGGACACTTAGGTTAATTCCGTATCTTGGGTGCTGTGAATGGTGCTACGGTGAACGTGGGAATGCAGATGTCTCTTCAACATATTGATTTCAACTCAGTGGCCCGATTGCTGTTTTTCTTTTTTTAAGGGAACCTCCACAATATTTTCTCTCTTAATGCACATTCCCACTAAGAGTGTATAAAAGATTCCTTTTCTCCACATCCTTGCCAACACTCTATGAGAATTATTTTCAGTTATAGCTTTTTCCTAGCTTTCTGCTTCAGATCTAACTGTCTGCGAAGTCTAATCCAGACACTTATTTTTGACATTTAAAACTGACACACTAAATCACTGTTGCTCCTTGGTATTAAGTGATCCCATATAGGAAAGCAATGTCCATACAGGAACAGGAGCACATTCTCAGGAGGTTTCTCTTGTTTGCCTTCAGTAAATGTCCTTAACTCTCATCCTTTTCTTCTCTTCCCCCCACCCCTCCCCCTCCTTCTTCTCCTTCTCTCTCGTACTGGGGGTGTAAGGGCCTCATACATTCTAGAAGAGCATTCTACCACTGAGCTATTCCCCAGGCCCCTCTCATGTTTTGAATTTTCTTTCTTTCACCTCTCTGTCTACCCAGCCCCTCCCCATCTCTGTCCTGGACTCAACTACGTATTACCACAAGAGCACGCAGAGCACAGTGGTCTGTCTGTCCGTCCCACTCAACCTCAATCCTCAGCATTCTGGTGTGTCATGGAAAACTAAGAACTTTTGAGAGGTATCATGGAAAGAAACGGTTCAGCAAGCAAAGCCCACAAACCACTAGCCCCGGCCACATCTGGTCGCTGGTCTTGACAAAAGTCAAAACTTCACTGAATCCTCAATGGGGGCACTTCTGGCCTATAGACGGTCTAAGGGTTGATCTCACAGGCTTCCAAATGAATTAGGAAAACAAACCCAGAAACCGGGAGGCCAGGAAGTGAGCAGGGCCCCCTAGGGCTCCCCACTTGCTGACTGGCCACAGGAACAGGCTAGGGATGGCCACAGGGAGTCAGACCCAGTGTTCTACTCTTGCCTGCTTTATGACAGTGACGGGAGGGACAGGCTGGGAGAAATGTGTCTCCTTGTCAGCAGCTTCCAAAGTTAAGTGTGCCCCTCACATATCCTCATTTGTTGTTTGTTGTTGTTGTTGTTGTTGTTGCTAGAGATTAAGCCAAGGGCCTCGTGCATGCAAAGCACATGTTCTACCACTGAGCTACACCCCCAGCTTCCTTACTTCACCTTCGTAACCCACTGTCATTCTACATAAAACTGTTTTTAATCTCTTAAACCAGGAAACTGCCAGCCTTCCCAAACTGCCCATGCTGCTTGATACCATGGGAGCCTAGAGAGGTTACTCTTTATGAAAATTAGTTCTTATTTATTCATTTATTCGTTTTTGCAGTACTTGTGATCCTCCTGCCTCCCCCCTGCAAATTGCTGGGATTACAGGCATGTGATACCAAGCCTGACTCTTTTTTATTTTTGCTGTTGTTTTGTTTGTTTCTTCGGTGCTGGGGATCAAACCTATGGCCTTGCACTTGCTAGGCAAGTGCTGTATCACTGAACTGAAACCCCAACCCCTAGTTTTTATTTTTATAGAGCTATTGTATATGGAAGCTTTTTATTCCCTTTCTTTTTAATTTTTTCCCTTTAATTGTGGTAAAATATGCATAACAAAAGTTACCACTTAAGTCACTTTAAAGTGTAAATTCATTGGCATTAAGTACATTCACAATGTTGTACAACTATCATTATTATTACTTTAGAACTTCTTCATGTCCACAAAAAGAAACTTCCTACCCCTTAAGCAGTCACTTCCTAATCCTCCCAATGCTCCAGTCCTAGGTAATCATCAATTGGCTTTATGTTTCTAAGATTTGCCTATTTGGGATGGCTTCTTCTACTTAGCATGTTTCAATGTTTACCTGTACTGTAGAATGTATCACTACTTCATTCCTTTTTTTTTTTTTTTTTTTTTTGTGGTACTGGGGGTTGAACCCAGGACCTTGCCCTTGCATGCTCTGCAAGTGCTGGACCCCTGAGCTGCACCCCCAGCCCATTTTTTTTTTTTTTACTTTTTGAGACAGGGTTCCGCTAAGTTACGCAGACTGCCTCTGGTCTCGAACTTGAGATCCTCCTGCCTCCGCTTCCCAAGCTGCTGGGATTACAGGCGTGCACCACTGCGCCCAGTCCTTTTTTATGGTCGCTAATACTCCCGGTTATGGTTGCACGGAAGCTCTTACAAAATGAATAGTGGTGGCTGGACAGTACGGGGCTGAAATCTACTAAAAGGAAGGAGTCTGTCCCATATGACAAATGGTATTTCTTTCAATGGTCCTACACATTTGAGTATTGAATAAGGGGACGAAATCCAAAAGTACCATCTAGCCATAGCCTTCACAATGAATTTTCTATCCTATTCAGACTTCATCTTTCCAGATTCACAAGTCGTTTTTGAAAGTTTGAGGAGCCCTGGCTTTAATCCTTGTTGTTGTTGTAATTAGATGCCATCAAGTGGGGTCTGACTCATAGCAACCCTCACAGGGTTTTCAATGGCTGCCTGTTTCAGGATTGTTTCAGGAGTGGGTTGCCATGTCCTTCTCCCATTTTTGCAGATCTGGGGATCAAACTCAGGGCCTGGGAGAGTACAGCATAGTAGTCTACCAACTGAGCTAAATCCTAGCCCTGGGTTTGATCCCTAGTAACACACACACACACACACACACACACACACACACACACACACACCAAAAAAAAAGGTTGAAGGCTCAGAAAATCCTCCTTCACATTTCAGTTCCCTTTCAAATAAATCCAATTCAAAGCCAAGTCATTTTGACAGTTCTGGGATTCAGAATTGCAAGATGCAGCCTCTGCACCCGGGAAGCCTGGTCTAGTAAGATGATAAACATACAATTTCCCCACAATGTAACAACTTTAAGGATGGAAATTTAAATTGTAAGGACTGGAGTTCACCAACAATTCCAGCTGAGAACGCTTATGTAAGCTCCGTATATGTGCAGGCAACGCTCTGGTTTGGCTTCTTACCTTTTGGAGGCCAAGGTCGTCAGAGAAAAGCCTATGATGAAAACCAGCCAGCGTTGCTCTCCTCGGTAGCTGGGGCCTGATGATTGTGTATAAATATACAGAGGCTCTATCGTATTTACCGAATCTTGCTCACACTAAAATGTGTTCATCTTTAAAGATCTTCCTATGGTTCAAGTACAGATACAAAAGAGCGTATTAGTGGCACACTTTAGAAATGTTGCCAGGAATGCATTCTTTCTTTAAGCAACACATTAAAATGTAAACTAAGACACTAATAGGTAATTTCGTGGTCTGTATGTTTTTTCCCTTTTTCGTTTCCAACTCTTCATTTTGAAAGATTCTTTAGTTTACTTTAATGACCCATTGTCATTCTACATAATACTGTTTTTAATCTTCTAAGCCAGGAAACCTCCAGCCTTCCCAAATTGCCCGTAGTGCTTGATATCATAGGAGCCTAGGGAAATTACTCATTATGAAAATTAGTCTTACTGAGAAGATAGTACAATGAGCACCCATATGCCCCTGTATACACCATTGTTAACTGATGAATAATTAAGGCACTTAATTTAATTATATTTAATAGTTAAATATGGGAGAAAAACGTGGCAATCCACTCCTAAAGCAATCCCCAAACAATCAGTCATGGAAAACCCTATGAATAGCAGAGAAGCACTGACATAGTGCTGGGCATGGCACAATGTCGGGGAGTATTTCATTCTATTATACATAGGGTTGCTATGAGTCAGACCCAATTCGATGGCACCTGACAACAACAACAATAGTTAAATAACAATTAACATTTATTTTCTCTGTGGATATAGTGTGTGTTTGTGTGTGTGTGCACGCACGTGTGTGTTGCTGAAACTTTGGAAAGTAAGCTGCAAATACACGATACTTTGTTTCTAAAAACTGTGGCATACGTCTCCTAAGAACAAGGGCATTCTCCAACAAAATCCCATTTATGGTATTATTGTTATACTCAAGAATACTTTGGAAGCCAAGAATTTTAACATTGGTATAACATCACTTATGCCTGCAGCTGTAGCCCTGTGGCATCTGATCCCGTCAGATCTCAGAAGCTAAGCAGGGTCGGGCCTGGTTAGTACCTGGATGGGAGACCGCCAGGGAATACCAGATACTGTAGGCTTGGGAGAAGGACCTGGCAACCCCCTCCCAAAAATCATTCTGCCATTGAAAACCCTATGAACAGCAGAGAAGCACTGACAATAGTGTTTCCCCTGTTGTACAGAGGGTCTCTATGAGTCGGATATCGACTCGACGGCACCTAACAACAACAACATAACATCACTTAATACAGTCCCTATTCAAATGCTCTTCATTTACCCAATAGTGTCCTTTTAGCTGTGTTTTTATTTTACTTTATTTATATATATTTTTGGTGGAGCTGGGGATCAAACCCAGGGCCTTGTGTGTGCTAGGTAAGCATTTTACCACTGAACTATATCCCTCCTCCACTATGTAGCTCAAGCTGGTGTTGAATTTGCCACATAGCCCAGGCTGGTCTCTAACGCAAAATCCTCCTGTCTCAGCCTTCTGAGTCGTGGGATTACAGGTGTGCACCACCATACCCAGAACTGTGTGTCTTTAAAAGGCAGAATCCAATCAATATCACAAACCATATTTAGTTGTCATACTTTTTAGTTTTCTTGAATCTACATCGGTCCTTCCATCTTTCTTCTTTCCTTCACCACACTGACATTTTCCTTGTCTCTCACCCTGTCTCTTATCTGAACTACTCTTCCTATACCTCTTGAGTCAAGTGAACATTTTTCCATAAGTATTATGGGGGTGAGATGGTGTGTTAATTCCCATGGTATTGATTTTGGAGCCTCAACGTGTCAGTTCTTATTCTACCGGTAATGGTTGATCACTCTGTTCAAGCATTTTCCTCTTTTGTATTTAGTAATCTGTGGGGTGGGCTAGGAGTTAGCTCAGTTGGTAGAGCATTGCCCTGCAGTCTCTGAAGCTGGGAGTTCAATTCCCAGCACCGCAAAAATGGGAGAAGGGCCTGGCAATCCACTCCCAAGGCAGTTCTGAAACAGTCAGCCATTGAAAACCCTGTGAGGGTAGCTATGAGTCAGATACCGACTCGACGGCACCTAACAACAACAACAAATCTGTGGGGTGATACTTTTGAGACTCTGAATATCCTGCTTCCCACAAACTTTCACACAGTTTTCTCTAGCTCTGTCTCTTTCTTTCTGGTCTTGCTTTGAGATGAGGTCTCAGGATGTTACCCAGGCTGCCTCAAACTCCTGGGCTCAAATAATCCTCTGCCTCATCCTTCCGAGTAGCCCGGCTACAGCCGCGCACCCCTGCACTTATCGAAGGATGATTTTCCAACACCATTGTTCTTCTATGGTTCTTGGCTAGCAGAAGAATCACTTCCTATCCTCACCCCCACTTTATCTTTCTTTTTTTAAATTTTAGTTTCACTGAGGATACTTACTCTCATGGATACATTTTTTAAAAATCACTGTTTATAACCCATTACCATACGTTATTTCTTTTTATGCTCCAATTACCCCAGACCTGACCATGGGCTTCCCCTGCAGTCAGTTCCCATGATCTTTTGCTACACCCTCACCACTGCCTGCGTTTCCTTGGTTTCTGAAATAGATATTGTAGGCCTGCCTTGGGGGCTGGGATTTAGGTCAGTTGGCAGAGCACCGCTTTTCAGTCTCTGAGGTCCCAAGTTTGATTCCCAGCACCCCAAAAAATGAGAGAAGGACATGGCAACCCACTCCCAAGGCAATCCCGAAACAGTCAGCCATTGAAAACCCTATGAGGGTTGCTATGAGTCGGACTCCACTCGATGGCACCTAACAACAACAATAACAGGCCTGCCTTATATCTCTGCCTCAGACCAGGACTCAGCCATTTCTGCAAGGAGTCATGGTTCCTTTTTGTGGTGAACAACACATAGAAACCAAGGTCTGGGTGCTAACCTTGCTCACTACGACTGGAGCATCACTGCCCGTTGGCTCTTTCAGTGATTAAAGGCAGGACAGTTGTTCATTTTAATCAAGAGTCCACAGTGATACTTACAATTCAGAGCGAATACCATAAAGACTTTTTTCTTCTTTTCCCCATTCACTGCTTGTATCTTCCTAGCTCCTAACAGCATCAACACATTTACTCTCTTATACTCTCTTACTTACAAATTTGATTCAGAATTACTCTACTAGTACCAGTGTAAGGAACAAACCTAATTAGAAGAATTCAAGATTTCTGCATTTCATTATCGTAAAATATATCCAACTAAGGCCCTGTAGCCGTAGCTCAGTGGCATCCGATCCTGTCAGATCTCGGAAGCTAACCAGGGTCAGGCCTGGTTACTACTTGGATGGGAGACCGCCTGGGAACACCAGGTGCTATAGGCTTGGGAGATGGACCTGGCAACCCACTCTCAAAAATCAATCTGCAACTGAAAACCCTATGAACAGCAGAGAAGCACTGATAATAGTGTTTCACCTGTTGTATGTAGCGTCGCTATGAGTCAGATACCAACTCGATGGCACCTAACAACAACAAGGGTGTACTTTACTTAGAAATTACTTGAACTCAGCTGGGTGTAGTGGCTCATGCCTCTAATTCCAGCAACTTGGAAGGTGGAGAGGCAGCCTGCATAACTTAGGGAGACCTTGGCTCAAAATAAAAAAAAAAAGAGAGAAAATGGGCCAGGGGTGCAGCCCAATGATAGAGCACTTGCAAAGTCTGTGTGAAGCCCTGGGTTCAACTCCTAAGTACTGAAAAACAAACAAACAAAAAACAACCTTGAACTCTATAATTTTTTTTTTATTTAATAAATTTTTGTTTGCTAAATTTATTCCCCAAGATACACAGAACAACAAGGCTAAAGAACTTCAACATTACACCGGGCGCGGTGGCGCACGCCTGTAATCCCAGCGGCTGGGGAGGCGGAGGCAGGAGGATCGCAAGTTTGGGACCAGAAGCAGTCTGTGTAACTTAGCGAAACCCTATCTCAAAAAGTAAAAAAAAAATGGGCTAGGGGTGCAGCTCAGGGGTCCAGTACTTTCAGAGCATGCAGGCGCAAAGCCCTGGGTTCAACTCCCAGTACCACAAAAAAAAAAAAAAAAAAAGAAAAACTTCAACATTAAAGAAAATCATTCTAGCAAAATGATTAATGCATGAATTAAAATTACAAGTAATTCTTAAAATGCTTATAATAAAACCCAGTAATTTCTACCTACCCTCTGAGTACTACGTATTTTGTCTTTTTCTTATGTTATTTACCGCCACACTTTTGAACAAGACCCCTATACCATAATCTCTAAATTCCACCAGTTTTACATATTACACAGTCACTTCCTCTTTAATTACAGGTTTTAGCTCTCTAATACCCTACTTCTCTACTCTCCTATCTACCTTATGGTTAAACCTTACATTTTGGTTAAATATCTTACATCTACATATTATGGCTAGGTTCATATTCACTCTTAAGTAACATACTATAATTATGTTCCCTAATTTGTATTACCCTTTGTTTTCTTGGAGCTAATAATTGCCTTGGTTTTTCAATTGCTTGGATTCCTTCCTACTAAATTTCATACCCTCCAGAAGCCTCTTAGTGCAGTTTTTCATGCAGGAAACGCACCATTCTGTTCTTCTCTTTGCTTGTAGCTCCATTCTCTCCCCCTTCTCCCACAGGGCTGGGGATAGAACCCACGCCCTTGCACACAGAGGCAAACACTCTACCACTGAGCTACACGTAGCTGTGTTCTTGAATGGTTGTTCGTTTGGTCTGCTGAACAGCTTTCTCCTGCTATGTGCTGGAGACGTCTATTGAATATACCATGGACTGCCAAAAGAACCAACAGATCTGTCCTAGAAGAAGTACAACCAGAGTGCTCCTTGGAAGCAAAAATGGCCAGACTGCGTCTTACATATGTCAGACATGTAGTCAGGAGAGAACAATGCCTGGAGAAGGACATCATGTTTGGAAGAGTGGCAGGTCAACGCAAAAGAGGAAAACCCTCCACCAGATGGATTGACACAGTGTCTGCAACAATGGGCTTAAACATAAATAAGATCATTTGCCTGGCACAGAAT
>VMDO01020391.1:0-37586 GCA_007922755.1 Pedetes capensis | reverse complement strand
TTATTTTTCCTATACTTGTTAATTTCAAGGGATGAGTGTGATAGGGTGATGGCTTAAGTTTACAGGATATGTGATGTTTATTTAAGATAAATATGACAAAGAGAAACAAAGTTATCAATCGCTAGCAAAAAACCAGCAAATGTTGATTTCCCAAAAGTGCTCTTCTTAGCAACAGATTGCCTAAGCAAAGTATGATTTCCCAAGCCCTGGGGCACATACTACCCCTTTCTAATGAGCTGGAAGACAAACTTTAGGCCCCTGTCATTGGCTAGAATGATAAAGTCACACTTGTTGGTTTAAAAGCAAACCTACTAAAAGAAAAAAGAGCCAGGTGCGGTGGCGCATGCCTGAACACCAGAAGCTCGGGAGGTGGAGGCAGGAGCATCACAAGTTCGAGACCAGAGGCAGTCTGCATAACTTAGCAAGACTGTCTCAAAAAAGTAAAAAAAAAAAAATGGGCTGGGGGTACAGCCTAGTAGTACAGTGCTCACAAAGCATGCAAGCGCGAGACCCTGAGTTTAACCTCCAGTACTGCAAAAAAAAAAAAAAAAAGGAAGAAAGAAAGAAAGAAGAAAGAAAAAGAAAGAGTAATTTCAAAAAAGGCAGTAAGTGTATCCTTCACTGGTGTCTCCCGCACTCTCATTCCTATCCTGACTTGTCTTTTGTCTTCCGTCCCTCCCACTTTCCCACACATGACTGTTCCATCTATGCAAGTCTTCTGCCTCTGACTCCATGTCTGTGAGGAGTCAGACTACCGCTCCCCCTCTTACCCATGCCTCCCCCTGAAGGGTTACTGCAGGGTGCAGTCATTTCATTACACACGCTTGGCACGTAATGTGCTCATACCAGTGTCTGGCCCAGAGAAAGTACTAAGTGTCAACCATTGTTATGGTGGAAACCAGTCTTTCTTATAGTACTTACAAGAACAAATTCTGTCACCCTTCTCCCAGACCACATGATCACCTCCATCATACCCTTTCACACAAACTGTAGACAGGCGTGCAAAATAAAAACGACATGTTTTTAAACATTTGTAGGCAGCAAAATAACTGTTGCTATGTGTAAACAAACCATTAGGCATAACATACCAAGACCCTGAGTACAGATCACAGTTTAAGGAAGACAATGTATTGCCTTTGAGTCTCTCTATGGGTCCCTCCCTTACACCTTCCTTCTTACAGAACTATCAGCTTAGTTTCTTTTTTCCTTTGGCAGTGCTGGGGATCCAACCCTTGCACGTTAGGCAAATGCTCTACTACTGAGCTACACCCCCGCCCTACCTGCTTTTATTTATTACTGTATTATATCTGTATTCCTAACAAAATACAACTTTGTTTTCCATGTTTTCTAAACTTAGAGAAAGGGATAAATACTATATGCTGTCTTCTACAGGCAGCTTTTAATTCCCTCAAGAGTATATATCTTTGTTTCATTTCGAGACAGAGTCTAGCTAAGTTACTCAGCCTGACCTCAAACTCGCTATGGAGCCCTGAGAACCCTTGAACTTCTGATTCCCCTGCCTCAAGCTCCAGAGTATCTGGGATTACGGGTGTGTGCCACAACACTCAGCCCAGCATTTCCTCTTGGAAACTGTGTGACTACGAGTGTATCCTTACACATGTCTCCTGCCAGTCAGGTATGGGAGTTTCCCTAGGGCAGTGGTTTTCCAATTTCCAATCAAATCTGGAGGGCTTGATAGGTCAGGAACCTAGCCCATCTCCAAAGATGCTAATTCAGTAGGTCTAGAGTAGAGCCCAAAACTCTGTATTTTTAACAAATTCCCAAGTGATAACGCTCAGAAACAATTTACAACTACTGCTCTAAGATAACAACAAAGAGCCAAATATATGGCGCACACCTATAACCCCAGTACGTGGGAGGCACAGGCAGAATTTCCAATTTGAGTCCAGCCTGAGCTACTAGCAAAACCCTGTCAGGACAGGTGAGGAGAGGAGAAGAGAGGAGAGGAGAGGAGGGGAGGGGAGGGGAGGGGAGAAAAAAGGGAAGGGGAGAGGCGGGGAAGGGGAAGAACTAGGGAAAGGGCAAGGGCAAGGGAAGGGAAGGGAGAGAGGCTTTTAAGTCAGGAGTACATGCAGCTCACCTTTACTTGGTATTTCTCAAGTGTACCAATTTACATTCCCACTCCTAGCTGTGCATAAGAACTGTGGGTCTACGGGCATACCACCCTGAATGCGCCCCATCTCTTCTGATCTCAGAAGCTAAGCAGGGTCGAGCCTGGGTAGTACTTGGATAGGAGAATTGTGGTTGGTTCCTATGCTCCAAAAGTACTGTCAAGCTGTTTATACTATTGTCAGTGTAATGTGTATGAAACTATACACCATTTGGACCTAATTTAACTTGCATTTTCCTAATTACTAATGAAGTTAAAATTTTTACATTCAAGTTTCCTTTTCTGTGAGATGTCTATTTGGGTCATTTGTCCATTTTTCTATTGCTCTTATTGATTTGCTGTTGCTTATCCATCTGGACACTAATCTTTTATCAGTAATATGTATTGAACATATCTATTCTCCCTCGTGACTTGTGTGATCATTTCTTGATGGTTTTTCTCAAGAAACACGAGCCATAGGCGTTAATGTCAGTTTGCTTTTTTCTCTTGTGATTTACACCTTTTGTGATCAATTTAAGAACATCTTCTTACCTATGCCAGAATAATACATTATCTTCTGAAAGTTTCATAGTTTTGTCTTCAATATTTAAGACTTTAATTGACTAGTGGTTGGTTTTTGTTGTTGTTGTTGTTCCATTTTTTGTTTCGTTTTGTTTTTCTTGAGTGATGTGAGTAAGAAACATACTCCACCCTCAGGAAGGAGCACATATATAACCAACTATGATTTTAGGGATGACACAAAAAAAAGCACCTCAAATGAAAGACTGATTAGGTGTTTACCATGACTTGATTTGGCTTATTCTGCTCTCTCACTGAGGCAAACAAAAAAATGGAAATTTTTCAAGTGAAAATCTGTCATGTTCTTTGCAAACTAGTCCGACTATGATCTCTATCCCGCCACATCCAGGGAAGAATCCTTAAAATGTCCACCAAAATCTCATTTAATTCTTAGTATAAAAAAAATAAAGAGTAAAGCATTAGGGAAGTATGGGGAAGTCAGCCTTGTCAAGTAGCAGTGGTTGGGTCATTTTGGTTGGGTAATCACCCACACACAAACACACACGCACAGAAGAAAGCAAAGTCTCCAGATAGCTTCTTTGAGCTACCAAGGACTCTTCAAAGACTGCGTGTTAAGGAGATAACTAGACAAAACGTGTTTCCTGACGCTCATGTTCATGATGCTCTTCATGGAACTATGTGACGGAAAAACAATCTGGAAACAGCCTGCTCTCCAACGATGGGGGAGAAGTTAAAGACTAAATGATCCTGGCACATCCACACCTTGAACACTACGGATTATGCAGCTGTGAACACCATACAGAATACTGACTGTGCGGATTGTACCGCTCTATGTTCATGGAGAAAAATGTTCAGATATTCTGGTGCTATGGTTTGAACCCAAAATATCCTCAAAAGTCATGTGTTTGAACACTTGTTCCCCAGGTGACAGAGCTGTCCTAGAAAGCTGTGAAACTCCAGGAAGTGGAACCTAACTTTGTGGAAGCAGGTCACAAGGATGGAGGTGGGGGGAGGGGGCCTTTGAAGGTTTTACACAGATCCAGGTTCCTGATCGCCATGATGTGAGGTCCTCTTCCACAGGACCTGCCGCCTGCCCCACCACCTTGCCTGTCCTCTGAGAACTAAAATCCTCTGAACCATGAGCCCCAATAAGTCTTTCCTCTCGTAAGTTGTTTCTGTTAGGTATTTTGCCACCTCAACACACGAGCTAACACATCTGCTAACTTATAAAATTTGACAAAATGTATGTCTAATGTTTATTTATTCATCAAATATTTATTGCATGCCTGTATATGCCAAGTACCAAGCAAGTCATTGGTAAGCAAAAAGAGATCTGTTCTCTGCCTCAAAGTAGTGTACAAGATTTTGAAGGAGACACAGTAGATACATTTCTTCCAACTGACTCTGATTGGGATAGTAAATGCACACACATTTTGAGAATAAAGAATCTCTGTGTGTGTGTGTGTGTGTGTGTGTATACATATATATAAATGCTATATATAAATGCAATATATCCAGCAATGTCATCCACATGATTACAAAGAGAACGTACCTCCTACTCAGTTCTATGGACTACCAAATGGATAAGCAACAGAATACATAGAGCATCTACCTTTTGATGAACTAAAGTACTTCCAACTTCCACAAAAATGCTCGAGGGACAGTTTAAGAAACTCAGCATAGTTTTAAGAAACTCTACACCTTGGAGTGTAGATCACTTGCCTGCCATGAACCAAACCCTGAATTAGATCCCTACCACCACACACACCCAAATAAATAAATAAATAAATACTTAAAAATAAAAATTTTTACAAACTCCAAAACTCTAAAAGTCAAAAAGGTTTATTGTTTTGTTTTGTTTTTTTGTTTTGTTTTGTTTTGTTTTACCACTGGGCATGGGAGTTCAGGCCTATATTCCCAGTATCTGGGAAGTTAAGGCAAGAAGATCACAAGTTTATGCCAGCCTGGGCTACACAGGGACTGTCTCTCAAACAAACAAACAAAGAACCCATGGTCTACACTCTCCCTCTAGTCCTGGGACTGTGGTCTTGTTTATTCAGATAGTTCCAACTTAATCCCATATACAGATGAGGGTTGGGATCCTTTCAGCTTTGGCTGATTAATTACACAGCATTCCAGCAGGCCAACATGTGTCCCACAATAATATCTTATTGAATATAATAATAAAGTTTATTTCTTTGAAAGGGAAAAACACATTGTGGTATGTTTTCATGGAAATCTTTTACAAAGTTATATAATTCTCTACTTAGTGTGAATATGGAATATAATTTAGGGCTGAGACAGGAAGATCTCAAGTGTGAGGCCTGCCTGGGCTACTGGGCAAGTTCCAGGCCAGCCTGGGCTACACAGTGAGATCCCATCTCAATGAATAAATCAATGAACCTTAGAATATGCTTTAATGTTTCCTTGATGATCCAGGATAATCAGCTGCTGTGCTGACCAGGAGAACTCCGTTGTTATACATGAGGAAGCAAACTCCCTGTTACACGTGCTTAACTGAGGCACAAGCAGATCTATCACTACTACCGTTAGGTGACAGTTACAACACAGTGAGGGCCAGCCTGTTTTTTAGGACCTGGCAATCCATTCCCAAGGCAATCCGGAAACAGTCAGCCATTGAAAACCCTATGAGGGTCGCTATGAGTTGGATACCGACTCGATGGCACCTAACAACAACAACAAACAACCAATTAAAAGTCACACAAACTTGTAAGACGTGCATTTCATAGATGAGGCTTTTGAGGTTCAGAAAGCTTACATGGATAATAGCCACAGGGTTGTCAGATCCAAAGCCCACGCTTCCTAGTCCTGATGAGACCAGGAAATCACTGGCGTGAAGACCTCACTGCATGGGAGTGGAGGTGAAGGCAGAGGTCCTCAGACTGAGGTCAGTGCTGGAGTGCCTCTGACCCTAGAAATGGCACTGAGAAGGCAGACCCCAAATGTAATGTGCTGCATTTCTTTCTTGTGTGGCCAAAGCTGGTAAAAGGTTAACAAAACCGCCCCGCGCCATATGTGAAATGTAGCCCTTTAGTTGGATTGCCTGCCTCTGTTCCCCTGGGAGCACAGTAAGGGTAAGGATGTCAGTGATGTCATAGGCAAACTTCCCATTATAGGAACAGTCCGGTTGGTAAACTGCACCTGGACTTGCAGAGCCATGCCAAGCTATAAATATGGGATGGGAGACGGTGCTCCAGGCTGCCTCTGCAAGGCATCGACTCTTTCAAGGGCTGTGTCTCTGGACAGCGCACAGCAATACCTGAGGAGCACCCAAAGACACTGGCTACCTATGGGCACTGGGCACAGGGCTTCAAACACGAGGCTGCCCCACACCCACTGAGGTGCATCTCACATCCCATACCAGGGCAGGAAGTCACCTGTGCAGAAGGCAGCTTCAGGACAGCTATGCAGTCTGTCATGAGGTACCAGAGAGATGCCCTGTCCCCATGGAGCTATCCAGCTGCCCCATGCCATCCCTCCTCACCACAGTGTGCAGGTGCAGCCACGGTAGTCCCTGAGTGTGAGTTAAACCTAAGCACCGCTGGAGAGCAGAGTGTGGCATGGCATTGAGAGGTCAAAATGCACAGGAGGAAGCTTCTGGGAATGGACTGGCAGCGTGGCACCTACCACAGGGACGCAAGCCAAAAGCCAGCACGAGGAAAACCTATGCAAAGGCTCCTCATGTCTCAGTTCCCCTCTGGAATCCCTGGCTCCCTGGGAACAAAGCGACATGGCAGACCTCCAGCCCAGGACAGGAGCAGCAGCCTCTCAGCAGCCTCTCTGCAGTCTCCTCCTTCCCAGAGATCAAGTTAACTGCTAGGGTCTTAACTGCTCTCCACACAGCGATGACTCTCAGATGTTCATCTCCAGCCAATACCTCCGCAGGCACCAGACCCAGGAGTCCACCTGGACATTCCACAGACCCTCAGCTTCACCCACCAATTTACTCCTTTGTTCCTTATGGCAGTAAACAGCTTGACAACCTACCCATCACCCAAGTTAAACACTCTTACCATCCACTCACAGGACAGGACAACGGTTACGTAAGCTAACACCTCTCTAACAGCACACATCACAGAGCACTTACAAAGACCCAGATGTGGTGCATGAGAAGCTCACTAGGACATCTCACGTCTGAAGCTACCTAGTGGCTGCCTCTGGGAAAGCTTCACAGGCATCAGTGGCGCTGGTATCTCAATAACTGGGACTCCTTGGGACCTGGGGGTACACTGCCTCCTCTAGGAGGAAAGAATGCTTAAAAGGCACATAACACTGCCTTACTGGGGATTTACTGTCCAGCCTGCTTCGTAGAAGGAAGACAATAATGTTGCCATTTGCTTGGATCACATGAAAAGAATCAACACTTCTGGAAAGAGACAAGAACCTGCTAATTGTCTCTGCAGAATGAACCTTGACTCCGAAGTACCACTGCACTATGTGCATTTTTATTATGTGCGGGTACTGGCGTTTCTGTTGCTAACAAGGAAGTAGGAGAAGGGAGGAATAAGCCCGCCTTCTCCCTAAAAAGGCCCCTCCCAGACTGCCCCGCCTCCAAATGCTGCACTTCCCAGTGCTCTGTCCCTTCCCAGTGCTCTGTCCGGCTGCCTAGGACTGGCAGTGAAGGCAGTGAAAAAGGCCCTAGGAGTCCTTGTTCCTCCCAACTCCCTTCACAGTGTGAGACCACCTCTTCCCAGGTCCCACCAGACATCACAGCAACGTGTGACCAGCAAGACCATGAGCTCTGCGAAGCAATGTGTCTGTCTTACCCTTAACTGGATCCTGAGTACATCACAGACTACCATCAGGATGGAACAAGAAAAAGAAAAAAGAAAACAAAAGCCTAACTGCTGGATGACTACTAAGGTACTGTGGAAACTCTACAGCTTAGTGCTGTGCAGTCAAGAACGCCTCGGTTGGCTTCCGGGCTCCATCACTTCAGAGCCCCAGGACCTTGCACAAGCTATTTATCCTGAACTGAGTTTCCCATAAGTGGATAAAATGTAGTGTATACCTCAAAGGCTCCTCTAGGGATTAAATGAAATTATGCATGATGTTCATATACACTAAGAGTCAAAAGCATTTTGTTGTTGCTAGTCCCACTGAGTTCTGTGTTTATTGCTTTTTATTGTTCTTTAGTACTGAGTCCTTAATATTTTAGAAACTTCTAGTTTTCTGGTGTATACTCAAGAAAATCAAATTGTTAAAAGAGGAACACTATATCTGGAAACTAACCACGTGAATAAAAGAAAAAATGCTTAAAGGGAAAAATGAAACTTAAGTAATGCTGGGAATGACATCATCCATCTCCATATTCTCCCCCAGAGCTACGCTATAAAGTTCTGGATTTTGTTGTATTAAGAGAGGCTGCAATTCCTTCAAACTCTGACACTACCATCAACTTTTGCTGGCCTCCTGGAAGGCTATTTCTGGGTTATATGGCAGGTATTTGGAATTGCTAGATAATCAAACAGTTACAATAATCATGAACTACCTAATTACCATAAGGAGATGGCAGAATTGTAAGAGAATAAGAATAAAAGTCTTGCCAGGTGCGATGGTGCATGCCTATAATGCCAGCAACTCTAGAGACAGAGACAGGAGGATTGCAAATATGAGCCAGAGGAAGCCTGTATAACTTAGTGAGACCTTGACTCAGACATAAAAAATAAAATAAAAAACAGGCTGGTGGGGCAGCTCAGTGGAAGAGCACTTGCAAAGTACGTGCAAGACCCTGGGGCTCAACCCTCAAGCACATTTAAAAAAAAAAAGAATAACAGTCTTGCAAGCCACCATGGCGCAGGACTGCAATTCCAGGGACTCAGGAAGGCTAGGCAGGAAGATCACAGATTTGAGGCAAGAGGCAGCCTAGGCAACTGAGTGAGACACTGTCTCAGAATAAAAAAACTAAAAAGGGGGTAGGGGTAAAGCTCAGTGGTCAAACACCAGCCTAGCATGTGCAAGGCCCTGGATTCAGTGCCCTAGCACCCAGTGCGCGCGCGCGCGCACACACACACACACACACACACACACACACACACACACACACACAGAGAGGAGTAAATCTCTTTCCATCACAAAAACAATATATGCAGGAGATGTGGACCCCTTACCAGTGCTGCAAGGCCAAGAAATACACACACAGGAAGATATATACACATACATGTATGCACTTTACACAGACACACAATTACATATAACACATACACACACACCGGGGGGGGGGCAAAAATGTATGTCTATTCAATTCCCAGCACCACAAAAATGGGAGAAGGGCCTGGCAATCCACTCCCAAGGCAATCCCGAAACAGTCAGCCATTGAAAACCCTATGAGGGTCACTATGAGTCGGATACCGACTCGATGGCAGCTACCAACAACAACAACAATTACTTTTCAAAGTTGAAATGAATTAAGGTAGTAATGTACAGTGTGAGCTCTCGTAATTGCAGACGCCCAGCGTGCCTTGTGTTCATCTTCTGTCATTGGCATGTTTTATTACAACTTCGATACAGTTCATATGTATACATATTCTGGCACCCTCTGTACATAACTATACTTTCCTTCTTCTTGAAACTGCTCAGACTCACTCTCTCACTCCCAAAGTCAATACTCTGTGCATTAAATTCTACAAATAGTTACTGACTATCCTCTGTGACAAAGACACCACGCTAGTGACCTGCAACAATGTATAAATGTGAAAGGTGGCTCTTGCAATAATCTCTTAAAGGTGGCTGATGAACACACACGGAGCCCAGGCTGCCACGCGATGCTGATGGCCCTGTGAAACTCAGACTCGTCCAGAGAACTGCCTACTCAGTGACTCTGCTGAAATGAGCCCACCTTCACTCACCTTCCTCAGGCAACTGCTCAGCTGCCACTGCTGCCCGCCCACAGCTGCACACGGCAGACAGCCCGGCGTCCACCCGGACTCCTCAGTCTCACTTCCCCGCTCACCCACTCCAACCCCAAATCCACTCTACGAACTAAACGTGTATAATCCCCTCTCTTCTCCTACCTCTCTGGCACTATCTAGATTCAGACCACTGTGACATTTCAAGCAGAATAACTGCCAGACTCCAAAACATCCCACTCCCCCAGACTTGCACCACTCCAATGCATCTCCATGGGTACAACCAAGGTGGTTAGAGTGACAAAGAAAAAAAAAATCTGTATGTGCCACCGTACTACTTACAATCTCCACAGGGGCCTCTAGAGCCCTATATTTCACATCTCTCCTAATCCAGGATCCTTAAACATCTGCCTTAAACATCTTTTAACTCCCGAAATGTTCCATGTGACTCTAGTCCTCGACCTCTTCATCTCTGCCTAGCTAATTCTTGTTCATTCCTTGAGTACACCCCTGCTAGGTATCCCACCCAAATCTCTCTGAGTCCAGGTCAAGTGGTTAGGCTGAACTATTTTGCTTTTTAAGCTACCTTGCTATTTAGAAGGAATTATTTGTTGTGTGTCTTTGTGAAAGTTCTCTTCTCTTTCCCTCTCCTCTTCTTCTCCTTCTCCTCCTTCTCCTCTCTCTCTCCCTCTCTCTCTCTCTCTCTCTCTCTCTCTCTCTCTTCCCTTCCCTCCTCCTTTCCTCCCTCACTCCTTCCCTCCATCCCTTTCTTCTTTCCTTCCTTCCTTCCTAGAAACTAGGGTGGTTTGGCCAATCTCATGCTCCCAACCAAAGAGGAAAATGTCACAAAGATGCAGGGGCAGAAAGAGATTTTCCAGTGAAAGGAGAGAGTCAACAGTCCAGCAATAGTGGTGACAGTTTCCCCAGTGGCAATGTTGCCAGCAGCAAAATTCTCACCAGATTACTTATGGGACATGACCTAGGCAGTGGCCTCAACCCCCCAGCCTCTCCTGACACCTCCTGTCTGCTTCACCCACTTTTCCAGCTTTCCCTTCAATTTTGAAAGTTATCTATAGTATTCCGGTAGGTTCCTTTTCTGTTCAAGCCAGCCAGCGTCCATTTCTACAGCTGATTCCCAAGAACCCTGAGTGGCATTGTGACACTATGTGCCCAGAGAGCACTGCACTGGCATCAGACTATACTGCCAATGCCCATTTACTCTCCATGTACCCCACTATGCATGTCATCATGTCACCCAAGTGCAGTGACCAGCACAAAGCAAGCAAGAACTGTTTTCTGGAAGAGTGACTGACTTCCGCCAGCGATCCCAGCTGGCAAGGGAAATGCTCAGTGGGTGGCCACCTGCCTGCTTCAACACCCAATGCCAATTAATGTCAAAGATGTCATGGGACCAAATCTGAATTACACAGGTCAATTAGATCTTACTCACGGGTTTATAAAGTAGGATTGTTCTCCCCACCTGAGAAATCAACCACTTCCTTAAAGGAGATGAGAGAGAAGAATTAAATGAAGAGTCTATTTTATTAAGGTGGTGGTTGTTAAAGCGCAATGGAGTCGGTATCCGACTCACGGCAACCCTATGTCCAACAGCGAAACAGTATTGCTACTGCTTCTCTACTATTCATAGGGTTTTCAACGGATGATTGTTTTGGTTATTTTGTTATTTTTTTGTTTTGGGGGGTCTTCTTTTTGGGGGAGTGAGTGTGTTACCGGGTCCATCCCAAGCCTACAGCACCTGGTGTTCCCAGGCAGTCTCCCATCCAAGTATTAACCAGGCCAGACCCTGCTTAGCTTCCAAGATCTGACAGGATCAGCCTCAACAGTGGTAACGGCAGCAGACTTTATTAGAGTCTTCTAATAAAACAAACCGAATCAGAATGAATAGTGGAGAAATGTCCCCTTGACCAAGTGAATACCCCCAATCCTTGCCACCTAACCCAAACACTATTTCCTAAAAAAAGGTTTCACCTCTCCCTGCCAGTTAGACATAACATTCTCTGTGCATCAGTATCTCTGTTTAAGCACTTGGGGGGGGGGGAAACAGATTTATTGATAAGTCAGTCTCTTCAACCACATCTGAAAATCATATAAGCAAGAGTGTTACTACTATTCAAACACCTAGAAGGATGTTTGACATAAAGCAGGAACCAGTGTTTCTGAAGTGGAGCCATTTTGCTTTGCTTAAAAAGGTACCAGTGCAACTCCGTCCTATCTTGCAAAGGTCTTGTAAATCTGAAAATAGTCCAAAATAAACATTCTTAAAAGGCACCAGTATCAACTGTGTTGTTAGCAATTAGCACGTCTGCTACATATGACATGAAAGACATCAGCTACTAAACATCTTTGCCAGTATCTCAAGAAGCAACTTTGTAACAAACTTGAGAAAGAATGAGTAACAAACGCTAGAGTTTTCAATCTCAACGCTAATTTGGGTCGTAATTTAACTAGAGGCTCAGTTTGTAAAATGGGAATAATTCCTATTATACAAGGGTGCTGTACTTTATGAAGTATGGTTGTTGTTGTTGTTGTTGTTGTTGTTGTTGTTGTTGTTGGGTGCCTTTGAGTAAAATCCAACTCATAGCCACCCTATGTACAACAGAAGAAAACACTTCCCGCCACTGTGCCCAATGTTGCAATCACTGTGCTCTTTTCATTTTGAGTCGTGCCACATCCACAAAGGAGGTCCAGGGGGCTTTATTCCACGCCTATCATAAAGGTGCCTGCAGCCATAGCACTATGGCATCCGATCCTGTCAGATCTCGGAAGCTAAGCAGGATCCGGCCTGGTTAGTCCTTGGATGGGAGACCACCTGGGAACACCAGGTGCTGCAAGCTTGGGAGAAGGACCCGGCAACCCACTCCCAAAAATCAATCCGCCATTGAAACCCTACGAATAGCAGAGAAGCAGTAACAATAGTGTTCCGCCTGTTGTACGTAGGGTCGCTATGAGTCAGACAGCGACGCGATTGCACCTAACAGCACATCATTAAGGTCGATTCTACTTTGAGGAGGCAGCTCTTCCCTATCTTGAACGTCTTCCAGCCTGGGGTCTCTCTCAGGCACTACATTTGACAGTGCTTCTCTGCTATTGATAGGGTTTTCAACGGCTGTGTCGGGAGTGGGCTGCCGGGTCCTTCCCCTTAGTCTGTCTTAGTCTGGAAGCTCGGCTGAAACCTGTCCACGTGGGTGGCCCTGCGGGCATGAGACACCGGTGGTACAGCTGTCAGCATCACAGCAACACGCGCACCCCCAGCACAAGGAGATGACATCGGGGTTATGATGTACAGAGTGTGGACTAACAATCGCGGCCCTCCTGCGGTTTGATCGGCTGGTGCCCCGCGGGCCTGGCACCTCCCACCACCCGGGCACGGCCAGTCCTGGTCCCCCCCGGCGCAGGCTGAGTTCTAACTCCGATCGCCGTGAGACGCAGGAGGAAACCCGCTACTTGCGCGCCCACGGGCAGCCCCGCCACCGCGCCGGCCCCGTATCCAGGAAATGAATAGGCGGCTCGGGGAGCAGCGCCGCCGGCAGGGGTCGGCAGCGCCCGCCCCCGGCTCCCGCGGCCGCGGCTGCAGGCGGGCCCGGCTCGCACCCGCGGCCGCTCCCGGAGCGGGGACGCGAGGATCCGGCTCGGGCGCCGCCGCCCGGCGTCGCGTAACGGCGAGAGCCGAGCGGCGGCGGGGGACGCCGAGGCCCGCGGAAGGCCGGGCGCGAGCCGGCGGGTGGGGCGCGGGGCCGGCGGCCGGCGAGCCGCGGAGTCCCGGCGTGCGGCGGGGCGGTGTCGGAGGGCACGGCGAGCCGGGAGGGGCGGAGGCGGAGGGCGGGGGGCGGGGAGAGCGCGCGGGGCCCGCACGGGGCCCCCGGCGTCCGGCCGCCCGGCCCCGGGCCCTCAGGCCACCGCCCCCAGGCCCTGCGCTGACGCCGGACGGTCCCCGCCTCCAGGCCCCCCGCCCCGCCAGAGAATAACTTACCTGTTCGCCGGCGGAATCGCCCCTGCTCGCCCCTCTGACTGACTCCTCCGGCTCACCGTCTTCCCTTTGGGAGGAAGGGGCGGGACTTCCTGTCCCTCCGCTGAGCGACTTCCGGAGCCTCCCGGGGCGGCTGGTGGAAGCAGCGCGGGACACCACCACCAGGAATCGAGATTTTGCGACTGTTTTAGTAACACCCTCCCTGAGTTCCTTCTTTCGGCTCCAGGTGGCCGGCGGCCCGCATGTCGACTTGTTTTTAGCACATCAGCTCTCGCCGGAAGTCCCGCCGAGATTGAAACAGGAAGTCCCGCCCTCCCCAGGGAAGGAAAACGGAAAGCCGAACGAGTCAATCTGAAGGCGAGACGCCCGTCAGGGTGGAAGGCGGACGTTGCGCCCCGAACACCTCCTGGGATCTCCGGGTGCGGAGGGGTCACAGCGGGTCGCTCCCCGGCAGATTCCGCCTCCTTTCTGCCCCCGCCCTTCCAGCCCCTCGCCAGCCCTGGGACCCCGAGGGCGCCGCAGGGTGGCCTGCGCCGTGGGCCGCGGGGCTGGGGCCGGGCCTCACCCCGGCCCTCCCGGCCCCGGGGCTCTGATTTGAAGGAAACAGATTTTACGGCTGTGGGAGGCGCGTGTGCTGGTCCAGATCATAGGGGGGGAAACGAGTGTCTTGTGTGTCCCCAACTGCGCCAAAATGGGGGTCCTCCGTTGGGGGCCCCCGGAGCCACGAGCCTGCTGCTCATTAGCTCATTGGTTAAAAGGCCCTGTGTGACCCGCGGGCCGGTTTTTGACGATGAGCACATCCCGGCTTGATAAGAGTCTGACAAACATCTATACAGACACGAGCGGTGTTGTCCTACCTGGGAAGCAGATTGATAGGGTGCTATCGGATTTGTATTTAGAAAGATAGTTCTTATGGCAGTGGGGTAAAAATGTCCTGAAGGTGGGCTTTCTAAACGAAATCATCTCAAGGCCAGCTCCAGCACAATCTAATTTTCAACAGAAGACATTCAGGTTATACTCCCTTACCTTTTTAAATGCAGTTTACAGAGACGTTTTCCTAGATATCAACTGGCTGAGTTATTGTAGTCCACATGACTGGCGTACACAACAGAACTGTTTAGAAGAGTCAACAGTTCAAGATCGCAACTAGGAAAGGGGGAACTCAAATGTAAACTCCAGAATCACCCTTTTCCACTCATGTGCTGAGTCTGTTTAGTAATAATTATAAGCTCTGTAGAAAGATGTGGAAAACAAGTTTCCTTGAACAGGTGACCAATGTTACATTTATTTCATTAGCCAGCATTTCCTGGGTGCCTGATATGTAAATAAGACTGGAGTGTCCTCAGTTTGTGCGAAATGTGCTTTAAATGTATTTGAAAATTTAATACTTAATAGAGTCTAATAGCTATTCCAACAGTGTTAGCCTTGTAGACAAGATGATAAACTTCTTGACAACAAAAAATGCTGGTACAAGTCTCCATGTGGATTAGGCAGGCGTTCTGTCGGTCTTTGATTTATCATTCTTAAATTTCTTACCTTGGAGGCTTAGTTGACACTTTACCTTCCTCCCTTCTGGTTGAGGTACAATTTGAATTTATTCTTCAGTTCTGTCATCCGTTATTTTTTTGAGACAGGACCTCTGTATGTGTCCTTAAGGAAGTCAATCTGACCTCATTTCCAATTGGTAGGTTCCATTGGTCTGATTAAAGACTAATTTTCTAGCTCTAAGAATGCATTCAGAGCAAACTCATGTCTGTTTTTGTCTCTCTGATCAAATAATGTTCCACCTGGCCTGCAAAGAGTCATGAACAGCAAAGAGCCCTAGTGACACAATGGGCCCTGGTCAAGCCTCCTTGATGTAAGCTCTACATGGAACTTCCACGTATATTAGTCAAAATGAATCACTGTGGTGTTTAAGTATGTTTAAGTCAGGTTTTTTTTTTTATTTACACCATGAAGCAACCTAAATTATACAAAAATTTTATTATTACCAAAATCTATGACAGTTTCAGTCTACAAAAGTTATAAAGGAAAAACTCAGAGCAAAAATTTTCAGACTTCATAAATTAAAAATGTGAAAGTAACTTCGTAAATCCTGTATATCCTCTAACCCACACCCAGATCTAATCTACTCTCAGGTTTTGACAATTCCTTAAATGGAAAAAAGTCAGTTCAAAATTTAATCTGCTTCTTTCTCAACCGCTCTTTGTCCGTAGGACATCTGTAAGTATGATAGTGACGTACTTGATGGAGAGCACTGTTAGTGTTTCAGTTACAAACAATCACAAGTGTGATGAATCATGGGTAAATTATAAGAATGCTAATAAATTGATGACTACGTTGTGTTGTTTTTATGACCTGTACAGTGGATCTATAATTTTCCCAAAAACCACCTCTTGATTGCTAATCTAAGCCACATGTGATTCTAATCTGCTCTGATTTTTTAGCCATCTAAAACGGTTGAACATGTGCTGATTCGATTTGAAAATATGTGGTATTACAATTTGAATCTAAAATGTCCCTGAAGGCCATGTGCTTCACTGTTTGGTCCACAGCAAGTGACACTATATACCATCCTAACATCCACTCCCATCTGATTGGGAAGCTAACCAGGGTCGGCTACTTAGTCCTTCGATGGGAGCCTACCTGGGAATATTGGGTGCTATAGGCTTGGGAGAAGGACCCAGCAGCCCACTCTTGAAATAATCAACCATTGAAAACCCTATGAATAGCAGAGAAGCACTGACAATAGTGCCAGGCATGGCCCAATGCCAGGTAGTGTTTCCTTCTTTTGTACATAGGGTCACTGGTGGTGGCCCCTTGAAGATTTTTATGTAGCACTGGTTCCTGTCTCTTGCTTTATAATTTTTTTATTTTGAAATAATTTCAGGCTTACAATAATAAAATTGAAAGAAAAGTACAAAGAACTCCTGGGTATCCTGCATCCAGATTGGACAACTGTCCATAATTTACCATATTTGCTTTATGGTGTTATGCATATTTTTTAAACCATCCAAAAATACATTGCAACTGTGATGCCACTTTACCCCAATTGTTTCAGTGCACATGTTCAAAAAACATGGATAAGCTCAGCCACAAAACAATTATCAAATCATGAAATTAACATTGATACATTTTTATCTAATAAACAGATTTTATTATTCATATTTTTGTATTCTGTTTATCTTGTTCTAATTTAAAGTTCTGAAAGAGGGTATAGATCAAATTATAGATGAAGCATAGTGAAAACAAAAGTCAATGGCAGGTCTTCAACTATATTAATAATTATACTTTTAAAATAATTACATTATGCAATGACCAAACGCTCCATCTTTAAAAACAAACAAACAAACAAAAGAGAATGGATCAAAAAGCCAGTCTTAACCATCAGGTGCCTGTGAGGGATGTTTGTTAAATAACAAGTGTATTAGCATATCTTCTGGCCTCTGCTTATTTCTAGTAAGCAGTCAGAAGTTATTCACATCTTTGTTTCCCATTTATGTTTCCCTACGTGTCATTTGGGCTGGGATTTAGTTCAGTTGGTAGAGCACTGCTCTGCAGTCTCTGAGATCCCAAGTTCAATTCCCAGCACTGCAAAAATGGGAGAAGGATGTGGCAACCCACTCCCACGGCAATCCTGGAACAATATGCCATTGAAAACTCTATGAGGGTCGCTATGAGTTAGACATGACTTGAGGGCACCTAACAACAACAACAATGTGTCATTTGGGCTGGGGTTTAGCTCAGTTTAGTAGAATGTCACGCTGCACTGAGGATCTAGGTTCGATCTCCAGCAATGAAAAAATAGAAGGACGAGGCCAAAATAATGAGCCGTTGAAAACCCTATGAGGTCAGACTCAACACCATGGCACCTAACAACGTGTCATTTGTCATTTTTCTCTGCTTTAAAGAATTTCTCTTTATTTTTGGCCTTCATCAGTTTGTGATGTGACTAGACATAATATTCTTCACGTTTATCCTGCTTGAGGATTTCTGCGCTTTCAAAATCTGTGAATATATCTTTCACCAAATTTGAAATATTTAGGGTCACTATTTCTCCTAATATTTTTGTTCTTCCCATTTTTTCTCAGTGTCTCTTGGTCTTCAACGAAATTATGTTATATCTTTTGATTTTATACTCAGCTTATTGAAATACCATCTTTTTCTTTTCTTTTTTTTTTTTTTTTTTTTTTTTTTTTTTTTTTTTTTTTTTTTTTTTTTTTTTTTTTTTTTTTTTTTTTTTTTTTTTTTTTTTTTTTTTTTTTTTTTTTTTTTTTTTTTTTTTTTTTTTTTTTTTCCGTTCTCTTTTCTCTGACCTGCAGGCTAGGTAAGTTCTATTCATCTATTTTCCATGTTTCCTGATTCTTTCTTCTGTCACCCCCAACCTGTTAAAACCATCCCATCACTTCTTTATTTCAGATATTATATGTGTCTAAGTTCTCAAATTTCAATTTGAGTTTTTCTTATAATATCTTTCTCTAAGGGGAGTTCATTTATTACAGGCATTTTTCATGTATATCTTTGACCATAGTTATAATGGCTGCTTTGAAATTTTGAGTGCTGACTCTAATATTTATATCATCCATTAATCATTGATTTTGTTCTTTTCTTTTGATTATGATTCATATTCTTTATTAACTTTCTAGTGATTTTTGGAATGTTTCCTAGACATTTAAAAAATACAGTACAGAGAATTCCCAATTCCATTATGTTCCTCTGATGAGCATTAGAGTGTTTTGTTGTTGTTGTTGTTGTTGTTTATTTCATTTTAACAGGTAGTTAGCGGGCTGGGATTTAGCTCAGTTGGTAGAGCGCTGTGCTACAGTCTCTGAGGTCCCGAGTTCGATTCCCAGCACCCCAGAAATGGGAGAAGGACCTGGTAATCCACTCCCAAGGCAATCCCAAAACAGTGAGCCATTGAAAACCCTATGAGGGTTGCTATGAGTCGGATACCAACTCGACAGCACCTAACAACAACAGGTAGTTATTTTGCCAGTATATTTACTCCATGCTTTGTTTCTTTGATTATGGTAAGCAACTAATTCTCATTTAATTCCTTTATCCTTAGTTGGAAAAATTGAATCTGCCTCACACATGCATAGTTCAGGGACCATCCAGTAGGCAGGGAGTGTGCAGAATTCCCTGTGGCCTTTTTATTTCCACAACCTCGCACCCCTTACTTTTACCTGCTGAAGTATCTCAGAACTCTGCCTTCTGGTTTGCAAGTGGGTTATAAATAGACTTGAAATAGCCTCCTCTATTTGATTATACTTATTTAAAATTGAAAAGAAGCATTGGTCATTTTGGTGACTAGTCATTTTTGATGACTAATTTACTTTAACAGTGTCATTTGAAGCTGAGATTTTCTTTATAACATTTTTTTGTCATTACATTCAAATGCCTAATTACAATAACAGTGAGAATATGCTATGAACGGTTAAACACCCACACTAGAATTTTAAATCCAGCTCTTTCTGAATGCTGTTTTGGCAAATTTCAATGTAGGAGGTGAGATGATTTAAAACTTCATATTTTCTACTGTAGTGAAAGGCATAATTTCTCTGACATGTGTTTTTTCATACGGAATAAGGAATTACACTAGAATAATGTTTTTTAATAAAATTTGTCCACACAATGGCAATTTTTTCTCTTCAAACTAAAATAGCTCAGAAGCATTTATTTACTTATCATAACTGTTAAGAAATTATAGTCATTACACCTACCATCACTTCTCTTCTTTATCATACTAGAAAAAAAGAATGCCTAGTTTAGTTTCTTCAGAAAATTTCCTGTATTCTTGTCTTTGTACTTGATCAATTGATTAAACCTTTGGATAGCTGAGCAAAGTACATAACACCCAACCCAGCCTCTGCTCCCAACAGCTTACTTCCTGAAGAATACTCTCTTCAACTAGTAAAGTGGAAGATCACTTTTTCTCCTTGTGAAGTGCTGTACAATACAGAATGTAGATATTACAGAATTGGTCAGTGGAAAAACAGAAGGAACAAATACAAATAGCCTTAAAGTTTTACTTCTTGTTATGAAAGGCAGTAGTATTACAAATAGACAACATAATTATACTAGATCTAACCATAGCTGTGGTATCATAGAAACAAGTATTTTATTTTCTCTTACATAACCAACAGTTTAAGTCATTGTTAATTCATTAGCCATTGAATATCCAATTAATATTCAAACTTAAATTTAAAAATAACATCTAAAGTAACAGATAATATTAAATACATTTAAAACTAGACATTTAAAGTAGTGTAGCATATCACCCACTAAAATCATATTTGAAAGTCATTTGGTGCTACCATAAAGCAGAGACTGGGAAATTCTTTTTAAACAAAAATAGTTGAGAAGCCAAGTAGAACAGCACTCAGTTCCTCTTAGGATCTTCCTTCTCAATCCACTTTTTCTAAGAAGTTTATTAAGCTCATAGTATGGGTCAGGTGCCTGCAGCTGTAGCCTTGTGGCATCTGATCCTGTCAGATCTCCGAAGCTAAGCAGGGTCGGGCCTGGTTAGTACCTGGATGGGAGACCGCCTGGGAACACCAGAAGCTGTAAGCTTGGGAGAAGGACCTGGCAACCCCCTCCCAAAAATCAGTCTGCCATTGAAAACCCTATGAACAGCAGAGAAGCACTGACAATAGTGTTTCCCCTGTTGTACAGAGGGTCGCTATGAGTCGGATACCGACTTGACAGCACCTAACAACAACAACAACAATAGGTCAGGTACTGTGCTTGGTGCTTAAAGCATGCAAATTCTTTTTAACCTGTCACCTTACAAGAATGGCACAGTAGTTTCGCTCAATCCTCAGATTGCTCAAGAGAAAACTTTGACTGACTGATTGATTGTAAAATATGCCAATCTTGGAAGGTTGGCCTCCCACCCCGAAGTGTTTAAGACCGTCTGAAGGGCACGTCAAACTGGTGAAGGGGGGCCATGTAGGGCTCACGGGCTGTGGCCTGTGGCCATGAAATAAGGCCTTACCAGGGCTGGGGTTGGGGCTAGGAGGCACAGTATGGCCTAGCAGGGTGGCACCGTGAACAGGTACAAGCAGGCTCACCTGAGGGTAACCAGTTTTATATGCTCTCTCCCAAAACAAGCTGCTCACAAGAGGTCTGGATAGGAACAGTGCCAAGCAAAGAGTACACAGATATCCAGAAAAGGGAGAGCAGTCCGGGAGGGAAGACTCCAAAAGTGCAGCTGGAAGATAGAGAGGAAGACTCTAGCCCCTGGCACCAAGCACCTACTGTGTGCATGGCACATTCCACTGGATGATTGAACAACTTACTTGGAAATGGTCTCTGTTGTCATAGAGCTGAGAGCTCTATGAGTAAAGGAGAGAGTAAAGGAGAGACAGATGCAATGAAATTATGAAAGTGCCTGGCCACATATAGATGGATCAGACAAGCACTAACATCTTCATTCATTCCATCCTCTAACTGTTTCCTGAAGGCACACAATATGCCTGGGATTCTGGAGACACCACGATAAACAAAACAGACGTGATCTCTACCCTCAAGGCTTTGGTAGTCTAGCAGGAAAGCTGGTAGTTTTTTCATTGTACAAGTATATACTTAATTACAATGATGATATATCCTACAAAGGAACTAAGGAGACTATGGTAGTATAATAGGGACACAAAACTTACACAATACTTGAGGGTGAAGCAGAAAAGGGCTCCCTGAAAACCTATGACTAAGCTAAGATCTAAAGAATAAGGGGGTGCCAGTGCGGTGGTGCACACCTGTAATCCCAGCAGCTGGGGAGGCGGAGGCAGGAGGATCACAAGTTCAAGACCAGAGGCAGTCTGGGTAACTTAGTGAGACTCTGTCTCAAAAAAGTAAAAAATGGGCTGAGGGTGCTGCTCAGTGGTCCAGCACTTGCAGCGCATGCAAGCTCGAGGCCCTGGGTTCAACCCCCAGTACCACACAAAAAAAAAAAAAAAAAAAGAATAAGGGGGTGAGGAGTATTGACCAGACCCAGGAGACAGTATGTGTTCCAAGAAGGGGAAAAAAATCAAATAAGGCTCTGTAAGCACTGTTGGTTGTTAAGAAACTGGATGGTTTAGAAGGATGATGGTGTTGTCAAGTCACCCCAAAGAGTGAAGCCAGACGAGTAAGCTGAGAACAGATCGGGTAGAACTTGTGCCCGAGGTTTTTATCCCAAGGCCACATGGCACTCCAAGGTCTTACACTGGTTGGGAATGATGCCTAGTCTGCAGTGTGACAAGAGGCACTGTCATGTAAGCCGAAAGACCAGTTAGGGGCCTCTGCAAGTTCCCAGAAAAAGCTACAGAAGTTTTGGCTTATGGGCTCTGAGAGATGACAGTAGAAATAGAAGTGGTAGCTTTTGAGAACTGGAATTGACTGGTCTTGATGTGAGCTGGATTTGAAAGAGAGAGGATATTGAAAAAGACTCAGAAGATTCTGCTAGCCACCTGCCCATACCCAGTTACCAAGGTAGAGAGCTCCAGGGAGGAAACTGGCCTTGCAGGTGGGTGAAAGTTTCCATTTTGGATGACCAATGTTTCAGCCATGAAATAGGCAGGAGAATTGGTGCTTCTGGGTCTCAGAAGAGGGGGGACCGAGTGGACACTGTGCTGATACAGAGCCCTCAGGAGTGAGAGACATGCCCAGAACAAGTGTCTAGCAGAGGACAAGAGGCCAGTGTGGCTTCTTTGTATGTCCCTACCTCACTCTCCAAGCTCAAGGGCAAAGGAACAGTGTCACTAGAGCAATGCTGTCCAACTGTTTGGCAGACACTCACACAAGGTTGCCACGCCAGCACATCTTTTTATGAATGCAACCAAAACTATACCCAGCCCTCATTACTTTCCATGAGAGTATCTACAATACTAATCAGTACTCATATCCCCTAAGCTTCATCAACAGTGATACTTTAGTATACTACATCTACTAACTGAGCAAGATACATTGACCTCCAATACCATCAAGTCCCCTCCTGATTTTGTCACAAGATACCTTCAAGCACCATGTGCATATATTTCTTTGATAAAGATTTTCTAAAAAAAAAGTGTTTACATCCCCCCCCCAACTTGTTTTCCTCCTTATAAATGGCTAATTGGTTTGGCCAGTCACCGGGGAAGTTTCTCCTACCCCTCTGAATGTAAGGAACTTGGATATACTTCCTTCCCGGACTCCACATCACAGCCATAGTTGGGTAGCCACACAGCTGGAGCTGGGTGAAAGACCCAGAGGGAAGAGCTGGGGAGACTCATGTTGACCCTGGTAGCAGCTAATCATGAACCCTGGACTCTGACACCACAGGGCTGGAACTTCCCAGGACCAACACCCTCAGGAGCTAGTCACCCTCCACCCCTTCTCTCTTGGTACTTAAGTAATTCACCCAAACACGCTGGCCTCAGAGATCCCGTGGGAGTGAGCGTAAGTGAACACGTATTATCATTTAATGGCTTCATCACACTGATATTACATGGTTCAGAAATATTTACACGCATTTACATAACTTTTGTTAATCAACTAATATGAACACTTGGCAAAACATGAATTAACATCATAAATCTTTTGCTCTGGTAGTCCTCAGGAACAATGCAAAACTCACCAGGTAGGTCCAACAGAATCTAAAAATGCCTCCAAATCAAGCATAATCTGGCTGGCACAAACTATGCTTGATAGCACAAAACACCAGGCTCCAGCAACATTCAGCAAAAGGGCTTGGTACTGTCTGTCATCAGCGCAGGCACAGTGGCCTGATGTCTCCTGTCTCCAAAGCAAACACCGATGGAATCCTTGATTCATTTCCCCTGGAGACTGATTCCTCAGTTGGGTCTCATTTCTGTGACTACACTAGGTAAACTGAGTCACTGACCACATGGCCCAATCGTTTTTAATGTGATACAGCAAGTTTGAAAAGCAACAGAGATGAAAAAGTGGAAGGTAAATGTGTTATGCCTTGTTTTTATTTGGAATCGTAGGAGAAACATTTTAATAAATCCTTAAATTCTTCTCCACTAATGTGATTTAAATAATGAATCTATAAAGATTAAATCAATCTATTTACATACACTCAACTGTAGAGAAATTATATTTTTTGTGTTTACACCATCAAATCCAATCAAACCAAACAAGATGGTTAACTAAAGTGATTAATGAGTGCAGCATTAGCTGATGGCTGTAAATTTACAATGTGTTACTGATGTCAGGGTTGATTAGTTCTCTATCTAAAACTGATGCTATTAAAAGCTTTGAGCAGAGCCAGGGCACGGTGGCACACGCCGGTAATACCAGCAGCATGAGAGGGGAAGCAGGAGGATATTGAGTCTGAGGCCAGAGGCAGCCTGTCACAAAATATAAAGGGGCCGTGAATCAGCTCTTCCCTCTGGGTTTTTCACCCAGCTCTAGTCACATGGCTACCCAACTATGGCTGTGAAGCGGGAGCCAGGCCCTGGGTTCAAACCCCAGTACTGCAAAAAATATTAAATTAAATTTTAAAATAAATTTTAAAAAAAAGCACTGAGCAATTTAGATGTAGTCACTGAGTGAAATTTCAGTGGAGCACGAGAAATTCCATCAGGATGGATCTGCTGTAGTAGTAGATTGACATGTGGGGGGAGAGAGAGAGAGAGAGGGAGGGAGGGAGGGAGGGAGGGAGAGAGAGAGAGAGAGAGAGAGAGAGAGCGCCTTTACTGATTGAATGGGAAGAACAGGCAGCACAGTTGCTGATCAGGTGGCATCGATCCCAGCAAAGGTAAAGAAGGTTGGAATAAAAAAAAAAAAACATCTTTGCACAAGGAATCCCAAATGGCGGAAGGGTATGAATATTGATCATTTCAGCTTCAGCACTTTTCAAGAAGCAGGAGAAAATAAATGAAGGGAAGGCAAGAGGTTAATACAGCACCATGCCTTAGTAACTCCTCTAGAAATGAACCCACAGGGAAATCATTGTAGTTGGTGGTGGAGACCAACGTTTTTATGAATAAGATAAAAGGGAAGTGTGAAGAGGCAAATGTGATTTCAGCACTGACAGTCATTGGGCGGAATGATTATGTGTCATGGACTCATCAGGACCCAGAAAGCAAACTAAAGGGATTAAAGGGATTATGCCAACTGAATTACAAGGCAAGAGTATGTGACTTGAAGAAGTTGAGCATTAGGAGATGTTAAACCATTTCTCATGTCTGTGCCTTTAAAATATTTTATTATTGGTCCAAATGTCCCAAGACACTTTAAATGAGAGGGGAAAATGAACTTCACTAAATCAGTGTTCTCTGGATATTCAGATCTGAGCCCTGTCAAGGCTATGAGAGGGGATCTACCCGTGGGTCAGGCCAGACTTGAGCTTCCTGTTGTCATTAATGCAGCTTTGCCATCTCCAGGAAAAAGGCAGCAAATAACTTGGACCCCTCTATGTAGTTCCTCCTAACAAAAAGAAAGACCAAGACAATTTATCATTTCCATTCAAATGAAGGAGGAAAAGTATTCAACCATTTAGACAAGAAGATTTGATATTAGAAATCTAATCAAAGGGGGCCGGGCGTGGTGGCGCATGCCTGTAATCCCAGCGGCTCAGGAGGCGGAGGCGGGAGGATCGCAAGTTCGGGACCAGGGTCAGTCTGCATAACTTAGCGAGACCCTGACTCAAAAAGTAAAAAAAAAAAAAAATGAGCTGAGGTGCAGCTCAGTGGTCCTGCACTTGCAGAGCATGCAGGCGCGAGGCCCTGGGTTCAACCCCCAGTACCGCAAAAAAAAAAAAAAAAAAAAAAAAAGAAAGAAAGAAAAGAAAAGAAATCTACTCAAAGGATTTAACACCTTTCTGAGATCCCAAAGTCAAAAGCACTTGGTAAATCCAGTGTGAAAACAACATGATTATCACAAAGATGGGAATCAGTCCTGGACTCAAATCCAAGCAAGTCCACTTCCCTTGGCTTCCTGTCATTAACATGACTTGGATAGCAGAGTCAAACATGTTCTTATTTCTCACTAGTCTGGGAAGCTTAGAAGATTTGCATTATCTGCCAAAGATGTACCTATCAAGCATCCTAAACATCCTTTGTTATGACTGAACATCATGGTCTCCCCCCTACCCCTTATATGTTGAAGGCCTAAGTTCCAATGTGACTGTATCTGGAGGGTCTTAGAGTAGATGTTGTTGTTGTTGTTGTTAGGTGCCATAGAGTCGTTATCCAACTCATAGCTACCCTGCGTACAACAGGTGAAACACTATGGTCAGTGCTTCTCTGCTATTCATAGGCTTTTCAATGGCGAATTGATTTTTGGGAGTGGGTTGCCAGGTCTGTCTCCCAAGCCTACAGCACCTGGTGTTCCCAGGTAGTCTCCCATCCAAGTACTAACCAGGCCCAACCCTGCTTAGCTTCCGAGATCTGATGCCCCAGGGCTACCGCTGCAGGCTTTACAGTAGATAATAAAGGTTAAATGAAGTCTGGGAAGGGTGTGCCTTAATCCCATGGGGCTGGTGCCCTTAGAGAAGAGGAAAAGACCAGAGTTTGCCCTTTGGCATTCCCTTCCCCCTCTCTTTGCTCCTCCCCCCTCCTCCTTCCCTTTCCCTTCTCAGCTCTAGCTCTGCCAGGTGAGAAACACAGTGGTCTGAGAGCCAGGAAGAACATTCACCAGGACCCCAATCAGCCCAATCAGCTGGGACCTTAACTTGGGACTCCCCAGCCTCCACAGCTGTGGGTTTGTAGGCCACGCAGCCTCCACACTCCCATAAGGTGAGCGGGGAGGCCAGCGCAGAGCCCCGTCCGCCTGCACAGGGTAGGCTGACCTGTTGATCTTCTCGTTCTGAGAGTGCTCTCCGTCATCCACGGAGCCCAGCGGGAGCATCATCACACTCTTTTGGATGACCTCCTGGAACATTCTGGCAATTGGAATGGTTGATCCATCCCGGATCATATCAGGTTGTGTTCCAAACACTGAAACACAGGAAAATAAGACACTTGAGTAAATAATGACAAAGCTAACCAACCCCCCCATCTCCTCAAATGCAGTGCTTGCTTCATCATGTATTTTTTTCCTTTTGCCTTTTCCTTTGTTCCATTAGAACTGGTAGCTGGGGAAAGTAAGCTCCTTGATTTCACGCAGTTCAATTCTAAAGTGGATGCTACAGTCAAAAGGAAAACAGTGGATGTCTTCTTTACAATTACCTACTTTAAACTTTTTAATAAAAGTTTTATTTTGAACAAATTTTAGAAGTTTAGAACTTAGGAGAGTCACAAAAATAGTTAAGCAACTGTTTTCACAGTAATCAAAAACTGGACAGTAACAATGGTGCATGTTATTACCCACACTCCAGACTTTTTTACGCTTTCACTGATCTTTCCAGGATCCAGTCCAGAATCCTTCACTGTTCCTTAATATTGCTTCCCTTTACTCTTCTCTAGAACATGATGGTTTCTCAGTATTTTCTTATCTTTTATGACTTTGACCCTCTCAAAAAGTACCAGTCAGTTATTCTATAAAATGTCCTTCAGTTTGGGGTGGTCTGATATTTCTCATGATTGGAAAAGGTTAGCATTTTTGGCAAGACACAAGACAATGTGCCTATTTTTAGGGTTTGTCCATGAATTAAATACTATAGAAGTGGGACTTTGGGGGAGGATTTTTGGTGACAACTATGCAAATAGTTGTCCTCAACTATCACCCTAATGTCACGATGTAGCCCCAGTTTTCAAGGTATCCCATGGAAGTTTCAGCTGCTGTCCGAGGTTCTGGACAGAGATGAGCGCCAACCCTCTAGCTCGGAAGACAAGTTGCCAGTGATAGAGTGGGAATGAAAAATAAAACAAAGAAATAAAAGAGAACAGGCCACCTCCTCTTTATCCACAAAGTCAGGTACGCCTATGAATAAAGGCAATGCGGCCGGGCACGGTGGCGCACACCTGTAATCCCGGTGGCTCGGGAGGCAGAGGCAGGAGGATTGCAAGTTTGAGACCAGAGGCAGTCTGTGTAACTTAGCGAGACCCTGTCTCAAAAAGTAAAAAATGGACTGAGGGTGCAGCTCAGTGGTCCAGCACTTGCAGAGCATGTAAGTGCAAGGCCCTGGGTTCAACCCCCAGTACCACAAAAATAAAATAAAATAAAATAAAATAAAGGAAATGCACCTTTTTAGCACAATCGACCAAAAGCTGCCTATGTACTCCAGCAGCAGCACCCCAGACCTCTTCATACGTTCCAAACACACATCTCTCCTCAGCTGGCCCTGCATTCACCTTCCTAAGGGCTGTTTCTCTTCTCTTCCAAATTTTACTGGTAAAATACCTGCTAGATCTGGTGGCAGTAGGAGTGGTGATGTGAAGAAACAAGGCTCTAAGTCTTGACCTTGTTCTCTAAGTTTTTCAGGTCCTGTCCCATACCGTACACACAGATAACCCCAGTGCAGAGTTAGTGACTGAGAAGGGCAGGGCCTCCCATCCTGGCTCTGCCATGGCTAGCAGGGTTGCCTCAGGCCCATCTACCACATAAAGCTGCAGGCCTACAGAAGGGGACATCAGTGTTTTCCTACTTAGGGTTTGAGGATGCCACCGAACTCTCACTGTTTGGGGAGCTCCCATTCTGCTGCTGTTGGCAGCGTTTCCCTCTTGTCACAGAAGCCAAGAGAGACTAGATAATCCTTCTCCTTGGGCCCACAGCCACATCCAAGTCCTTCCCCCTGCTCAGCCTGATGCAGGTCCTTCCCAGGACCTGGAAGTGCATGGAATTAAAAAAGTCACTACTGATGATATTGCAGATAAAACTGTGGCCTTCTGGAGAAGGGGCGTGGCCTTACACAAGATCACTGGTTTCAGAGCTGGAAAGGCTGGCGCAGGCCTTCTCAGGTGTTTTGTGGTTGTACAGAGCAAGTTCATCTCCAGGAAGCCCTTCTGTGGAAATCCACATGGCCTATGTTTGGTGTCTGTCCTTCCAGAGCACGTGGGGGTTTGCGGTGCCAGGCAGGCCTGCTGTGAGCTCCAGGAAAGCTCACCACGCCCCAAGGTGAAATTAAAGACTCAAACCCATGTGAGGAGGGCCTAGGAAGACACATTCGCAGGGGCAGTTTGTGTTCATCTAAAAGCACAAGCAGAGAGGGCCAAACCTATACACAGACACACACAGACACACACACACACAGACAGACACACACACACACACACACACACACACACACAGAGGCACTCAGGCAATGACCACCCACCCTCCTTTTCAACTCCCTGCTTCCTGCTGGCCCGAGGCCCTTATAGTGCCCCACACCCCACCTCCCTGTGATGGGGGTGGGAGGCTGGGGGTGGGGAGAGGAGATGCCCCTTGGGGCTGCCCGGGTCCATGCTCTCCTACTAGATTTTAGCTTCTCTTTTATTTTGAAACCCAAAGGATCTCCCCTACTTTCATATAAGCTAAACTGTGCTTTTGAAAAACCGTTCTTTACATGTAGCCAACGTTTCCATGAATTTTGCTTCAGGAGGGTTGGGAGGTTTTCCAGTCCGCCATTTTCTCCAGACTTGAACATGAAACCTGACTTTGCCACATAGTAGCTGGGTGCCCTTCCACAAGTCATTTCATCTCTATCAACCTTAATTTCCTCTGTGGAAGGTGGAAGGCCGTTGGGAGGACTCCTTGAGATACGTCTTCAAAGCATCATGCACACAGTGGGCACTCAGTCTCCCCTTGAGGAAGAGCAGGGTCCATATTTGAGTTTTAAAACTGCTGATCCACTAACCCACAGGATCCACCCCTTGGTCCCGCTTCAAACTGGCAAACCAACCTGTCTTAAGGTCTCACCTGTGCTGATGGCGTTTTTTGCTGCTAGATACTGAGTATCCTTAATATTTGCAAGCCACGGGTGAGTTGCTGTTGCCACGGTAACAGCCATCCGGTTGGAACTACCTCTTTCGGAGAATACGGCTTCAAGATGCTGCTTCACCTGCAAGGCCGAGTTTTTGATGGTGAGAAAGAACTGTGAAGCGCTCACCTACCCTGAGGAGAGCCTCTCATCAGGAAACCAACTGAAATTCCAGCCTCATGAATCGGACTGTGGAGATCTTCCCAGTGCTATCACAGGGTATGACAGTGAGCAGAGACCCTGGGGCTCACCCGGGGGAGACACTTGCTCTAACCCGCCCCCTCCCTATGCCTGCAGCCCTCAGTCCTGGCCTCACTCTGTTTTCATCACAGTGTCTGATACACAGGCGTGTCTGGGTAATATTTGCTGAAAACCATGAAACATGTGCAACTTCCCAAGTGGAACACCCTTGTTTCTGGATTTACTGGTACCCTCATAAATGTCTAGGGTACATCAAGCATTTGGGAAATTTCTGAGAAGTGGTGGAAATTATGAGGATGACATTTCAGCGGGCTCTCTTCCCCTGCCTAGTGGCTGCGATGGAACTCTGCCCAGGACCACTCCATGCTCTGAAACACTTCTCCCATTTGTTCCTCTAGCAAATATTTGCTAACACCTATTGTGCCATGGGCTGGGATTTAGCTCAGTGGGTAGAGCGCCGCGCTGCAGTCTCTGAGGTCTGGAGTTCAATTCCTAGCACCGCAAAAATGGGAGAAGGACCTGGCAATCCACTCCCAAGGCAATCCTGAAACAGTCAGCCATTGAAAACCCTATGAGGGTCGCTATGAGTCGGATACTGACTCCACGGCACCTAACAACAACAACATTGTGTGCCATGGGGCTGGGATTTAGCTCAGTTGGTAGAGCGCTGTTCTGCAGTCTCTGGGGTCCCGAGTTCGATTCCTAGCACTGCAAAACAGGGAGAAGGACGTGGCAACCCACTCCCAAGGCAATCCCGAAACAATCTGACATTGAAAACCCTATGAGGGTTGCTATGAGTTGGACACGACTGCATGGCACCTAACAACAACAACAACAACATTGTGTGCCAGGAACTGTCCTAGGTGCTGAAGATGGAGCCCTGAAGGGTACAAAGCAGGTCCTGCCCTGGTGGAATGGAGATGCTGTGGGAAAGAGGGAGATGCACCCAAAAGGAAGAAGGGAAGGCAGGCTGGGGCAGGAGGGCCAGGGTGGAAGGCTTTTCAGAATATAGTTAGTGCTGATAGGACAAGGAAGGAGGAGGATGGACTCAAGAGTGACCAAGGGTTGGGATGAAGTATTTCTTTAGCTCACTTATACAACAGTCTACTTTCTGTTAAACTAACTTGAGGCAAATGGATGACAGGTTGAAAATTCAGACAGATAACTGCTCCCATATAACATTTCCATTAAAATGGCTGCTTTCAAATGTTGACTTCAGTTATCATGAAGAAACTAATGATTGGGCTGGAGATTTTTCTGGCTCCAACCAAGCGTAGGCAGTTACCTGCTCCATCTATGTGGAAAGCCAGCCTTGCATTTAAAAAATTTTCCATCACTGCCCCAATGAGAATTTATCTGACTGCTGTAATTGCATATAACTGAGGAAAGGGATATTTTGGGACGAGACTGAGGCTGGTTTCTTGACATTTGTTCTCATTCTTTTGCACTGGGAAAAAATGATAGTTCTGTGGTAACAGCTGAATTGCTCACTATGCTGTGGTGTGGGGCTCTGGCACTGCAGGGCTGGGTGACAAGGGCCGTTAGTTACCTGTTTTTCTATCGTAGATATATTCATGTGAGGGACTAGACGAATGGAAAATTTCCCAGTCACTCGGCCAGGGATGACTGTTTTTATTCCAGGTCCATCAAATGCGCCCTCGATCCCGTGGATAGAGAGAGATGGGTGCCTCCAGAGGTGCATGAGGAGTTCCTCCTACAGGCAAACACCACCATCCAAAGAACAGCTGATTAAGACTCCGTTGAACTACGTTTCTCGTATTACCAACACCTGCACATCCGAGACCTGCCACGGACAAGTTAATGAGCACCTAACTTAGCTTCCTCTGAACGAACAATATGAGGTGCACTTTTCCCTCAGGACATGAGGGTTCTTGTCCTCCGTCTTCCCAGAGCCTCTCCCTGCCCAGGCTCTACAGTTTGCAGTTCATAGATGCCCAGGGGGCTGGCTCAGAAACCCAGTTCAGTTATAAGTTCCTATCTAGGATCCTTGCAGTCATGTGTACCAAATTCTATTGTCCAGGAGACTTTGAAGAACTCGTCAGGCATGCGAGCCAATTTCTTTCTGCTGTGGCCAGGACAGACAGTGTGAGGGAGGAAATATACTTGGATAGTAAATGCCACCACTTCTCAGCGTGAGTTTGCCCTCTCTTGGCAGTTCCTCCAGGAATCCGCCAGAGCCACCAAACCCCTTAGCAGGTGAGCATTTTAAAAGGAAGGAGGGGGAGAAAGAGAAAGAAACAAACAAGAAAGTCTGAATGTTCCAGGAACAGAGGCTTTGGACTCTGCATTTCCTTAGCACATGGAGGAACGATGCATTAACTCACAGGCTGCCTGGGAAAGAGAACAATGAGAGGTCTTGGAGGCAGAACCGACTCAGCCTCTTCTGGATCTTTCGACAGTGAAGAAGTCCACCTCACTGGGTGGAGGCTGGTGTGGGCTTACAGTTAACAAAATGCTTTGGAAAAGCATGGTGGTGAAGGGGGTCATTGCTCATGGTTAGGTGGCTGGAAGTCAGCACCAGTGGACCACAGAAACAGAACTGGTTGATCTGGACCACAGGAAAGTGGCTGTAAAAGACAAAATCTGCCTAGACATTAGCACCTGTTTGGGGTTCTAAGATGTACAGATTAGCACTAGCACTGATTAGACCCTGGGAAAGTATGATTTATTATCTTTGTTCCTCCTTCACATTATCCATCAGTTTGACGATACCTTGGTATCAAACAGAAATTTTTCAACTTGGGTGCTATTCCGGTATTCTTCTAGGTCCAGATCAACGGTTTCGTACAATTTTCTTTCCTCTTCTGTAAGAGGATCCACTTGCTCATAGATGCCGGGGATCAGGATATGACCTGACGAGTCCACCAGGCTACCTACAAAATGCACATAGAAAACAAGGCCAGGTAGGAATTAGGAGCGTGCTGATGGTGTGGCCCTGGGGCCGGACCAGCTCTCCTTGGGGGCAGCAGGCCTCATGAAGTCCCTGGTGTGCCTGGCCAGAACTCCACTTCCAAGAGGTGGTGTCAGAGGAAGGAGAGAGTCACCAGGGGGACTCAGTCTGACTGGCTGAGATGGTCACCTTGTCATGAGCAGAGATGAAACACCAGGGTCCGCAGTAAGTTGAATTAGGTGTGACTCACCTGTATGGGTTCAAATCCTCAACTGTGCCTTTCATATCAAGCAAAGTTCATCTTTCCATTTCCTCATATCCTTCTGGTGCTGTTTTTGTTGTTTGTTTGTTTTGCAGTACTAGGGCTCAAGCCCAGAGCCTTAAGCATGCTAGGCAATGGCTCGACCCCTGAGCTACCTCCCAAGTTTCATCTTATCCTGAATTTAAAAATATGTGTTCATGGTAAAACATTTAAAATATATATGCAGACATTTATATGTATACACGGGGCTTGGGTTTAGCTCAGCTGGAAGAGTGCTGCTCTACGCTCTCTGAGGCCCTGGGTTGGATCCCCAGCACCACAAAAACAGGAGAAGGACCTGGCAGCACACTCCTGAAACAATCCACCATGGAAAACCCTATGAATAGCAGAGAAGCACTGACATAGTGCTGGGCATGGCAGTGTCGGGGAGGGTTTCATCTGTTGTACACAGGGTCAGTATAAGTCAGACCCGACTGCATGACACCTAACAACAACAACAACAACAACATATGGATACACACCTATAGACAGGTGTGTGAAACTGAAAATGCTTATTATCCTTTCTCAACTCTCTCCTCCTATACCCAGACACCATAATGATATAATAAGTACTCATTTCTCACTGGTAGCATGATGCCTTTAAGGTCTAGTCTACTATGACCACAAAATCCTTTATGGTACATTAGCATATACACTGATCTTTACAAAAGAGTTTCGAGATCACTCAAAACAGAGAAAAACATAAAAAAATGTCTATAAAGGTGGCTGATGCTGAGAATTGGCAAACACAGCTCAGTATCCGCAGAAAATTCTTATCCAAGATAAACTGCAGCCAGGATTATAAACGGTATAAGTGACACAAAAATGGCTACAAAGCAGCGACATTAATCCTCAATCCATCTGGGGACTTTTTGTCAAGGAAAGATATTTCATAAATACATGGTCCATATTCTCAATATGAATGGAGTTTGACAACGTCAGGGGAGGAGCAGGCCTGTGAGGCATGTTCAGACTGCTAGGTCAGGCACGAGGGTGCACGCCTGCAATCTCAGTGCTCATGAGGTGAGGCAGGAGGATTGCAAGCTTGAGGCCAGCCTGGGAGGTACAGTGATACCATGTCTCAAAAAAAATTTTTTGAGGTCAATAATCACTGCCATTAAGAAGCAATTGAGAGCCGGGCGCGGTGGTGCACGCCTGTAATCCCAGCGGCTCCAGAGGCAGAGGCAGGAGGATCGCAAGTTTGAGACCAAAGGCAGTCTGAGTAACTTAGTGAGACCCTATCTCAAAAAGTAAAAAAATGGGCTGTGGGTGCAGCTCAGTGGTCCAGCACTTGCAGAGCATGCAACACAAGGCTCTGGGTCCAACCCCCAGTGCTGCAAGAAGAAGAAGAGGAAGAAGAAGAGGAAGAAGAAGAGGAAGAGGAAGAGGAAGAAGAAGAAGAAGCAGAAGAAGAAGAAGAAGAAGAAGAAGAAGAAGAAGAAGAAGAAGAAGCAATTGAGAAGCACCGACAATAGTGCCAGGCATGGCTCAGTGTCGGGGAGTTTGAGTTGGACCCAACTCACCGGCACCTAACAACAATAGCAACATCAACAATCCATAATGACAAAGTACCCCTTCGCGACTCTAGACACTGCATCGACACTGATGTGTGCTGGACCCATTCTCTGTTCTAGGCTCTGGGTCAATGCTGGGATGTGCAGACACACAGGACCCACCTCCCATCAAGAAGGGGTCCCCTCTGACCACAAGTCCCAGGTGCATGCCATCCGAGCAGATCCACAGCTTGCTTGGCTCTGCGTAGACACAGGGACAGCCAGGAAAACACCCTACCAGTCTACAGGGACAGAGGTGGTGAGACTCGTCATGGGCTTCCCAGTGCTCTGAGAATGATCACAGCAAGCGAAGCTTGTGCCCTGATGTGTCGAGGCATCAGGATAGGAAGACAGAGCCATTGCTCTGTTTGTCAAACACCTTCCCCATACGGTACCACAGGCAACTGCGCTTCTAGTCCTGAGTTATGAAATCCCCTCCTGAGCCTAGTGAATTCTTGTTGTTGCTGTTAGGGGCCGTCTAGTCGTGTCCGACTCATAGCCACCCTCCTAGGGTTTTCAATGGCTGATTGTTTCGGGATTGCCTTGGGAGTGGGTTGCCACATCCTTCTCCCATTTTCGCAGTGCTGGGAATTGAACTCGGGGCCTCAGAGACTGCAGCGCAGTGCTCTACCCACTGAGCGAAATCCCAGCCCCGGCGATAGAAATGTAGGTTGAATTTACTCCTTAGTTTGGGGTGATGACAGAGGAGGAAGCTCTGCATTAAGTCTGCATTAAGATGATGCAGACAACCTTCAGGAGACCCCCTAGCAGCTTGGCCACGTGGGCTGTTCATACCTTGTCTGGGACTCCCAAGGTCTAGGGGTGGGTGCATGCTTTTCAGTAATTTGTCTGCCCAAAAGGGAGACAAGGTAAAATTTGCATAAAGAGTATACGTGTCTGGTATAATTTGTGAATTTGTGTTTTAAAAAAGACACCAAGTATTGATAAAAAGTCCTGCCAGGATTGTAGAAGGGGCTCCTGCAAGTGAGGCCCTGAAATCTAAGCTTCCTTAGCTTCTCAGGAAATCCGCTCTGGCAGCCTTGATGCTAAGAAGAGCTACCAGGCGGCTGATGCGTGAGCAAACTGGCTTTCTAGGAAGAACCTTCCACTTACACATGCCAGTCAGCTCACAGGAGGGCAGGAGCAGAGATCTGGTGTCAAGTGGCGATCAGCAAAAACAATGGCATCTCTGTGCCAACTGAAGCCACAGCAACCTTGGAAGATGAGGTGAAGCTACACTGACATATTTGGCACCGACTCAGGAGTCCTTGATAAGGTAGGAGTTGCTGTCTCCAGCTGGGGAAGACCGTTAGCCATTGATGGACACCCTGGAAATATTCCACATGCACCATGTTACCGGATCCTGAAAAGCACACTGTTTGCTAGACACATATATGACTATGCACGTCTGTGAAGGAGGAAACCCAATGCGGGACAATTTAAGGAACTTCATCAATGTCACGCAGCTGCTCTGTGACAGAGCAGGGACACAGTCTGGTCACTCTCACCCGAAACCCACATGCTGTGATCCACAGCCCCCATGTGCTAAAGGCTGGCCTGCTGGGCTCTGTCTGGCATGACACAGTGGCTGCTGGGAGAGTGTTAAGTGCCACACTCCTGACATCACCTAGTTCCTTTGTCTTTTGATCATCAATCTGTTGATTTATCTGCAGTCAAAAAGTCAGGTCAGGTATTTAAGTGGAACCTGTGGTTCAGCTGGTTTAACAATACCACCCTTCTGCTGGGCGTGATGGTGCATGCCTGTAATCCTAGCGGAGGCAGGAGGATCACAAGTTCAAGACCAGAGGTAGTCTCCACAATTTAGCAAGACCCTGTCTCAAAAATTTTTTTAAAGTGGGCTGGGGGTGCAGCTCAGTGGTGCAGCACTTGCAAAGCATGCAAGCGCAAGGCCCTGGGTTCAACCCCCAGTACTACAAAACAAACAAACAAACAAAACCCCACCAATACCACCCTTCTCCCACTGCATGTTCTAGAAGCACAGCTTATTGGGTTTTTTGTGGTTCTGTTTGTTTGGGTCTTTTGGTTTGGTTGGCTCTTTTTTTTTTTTTTCACTAGGGCTTGAACTCAGGGCCTCACACATGCTAGGCAAACACTCAATCATGGAGCTACCCCCGCCACCTTTGGTCTCTTGACTCCTTTGGGTCTCTACCCTCTTGTGCTTATGTATGGCCAGGCGCATTGCAATATCCAATAAAAGAAGGAGTTTCAGCCCATGAAAAGAAATAATGTAGACTTAATTATGAACTTCGGACACATTCAGGCAAAGGGAAGAAAGTCTGAGAGTAGAGTGTATCTTATCCCGCAACACACTTATTCAGAAGTGGTTCAGAAACCAGAGGAGGAAAGGCCCAGGAAGTCCAGCAGAGCTGAATGTTAGTACATTCCTTGATGCTTAAAAGGGGAAAATAAACAAGATATTACCAAGAAGAGCCACCAAATCAGCCATCGGTTCATTGAGGATGCCACCAAAGGTTCCTGAATGAAAATCTTGATCTCTGCATTTCACCTGTAAAATAGGTAAAGAGAAGAAATGCATTTACTGCCTTGGTGCCTTTGGTGACAGCTTTTCCCATAGTGGAAGGCATGCCTGGGAGTGACCTCCTGACCTGACCTCGCTTTTCATGTTTCTTAGTCACGTGATGTGGAGACTACCCTCTTCTGTTTCATTTGCCCCTGTTTCCTGAGTCCCCTGAAACTGACTTCAGTTCCCCAACTACTCTACTAACATGACTCTCTCCAGGCTCACCATGCCCCGCTTGGGCAAATTATTGATGTCCATCTAATTGTCTTGATCTTGGCTTCATCCCATACTACAGATCATCCCTCTTGAAAAATCCCCCTCCCTTGGTTTTTTCTCTTTATTCTCTTCTTGCCTGCAAAACAATTCTCTTGATGTCTCCTCCAAGAACTTTTCTTCCGGCCACATCTGCAGCTTCATCCTCTGTTCATCCTCTGAACACAAAGCTTGGAGATTTCATTCACATATCATTGAGTACCTCTGTACCCTTAAGGTCTCACCACCTCTGTACCCTTAGGGTCTCACCACCTCTGTACCGTTAAGGTCTCACTACCTCTGTACCCTTAGGGTCTCACCACCTCTGTACCCTTAGGGTCTCACCACCTCTGTACCCTTAAGGTCTCACCACCTCTGTACCCTTAGGATCTCACCACCTCTGTACCGTTAAGGTCTCACTACCTCTGTACCCTTAGGGTCTCACCACCTCTGTACCGTTAAGGTCTCACTACCTCTGTACCCTTAAGGTCTC